>MU227884.1:28882-51554 GCA_018584345.1 Thuja plicata
AAATAGAGATGAGTGGAGGAGTTTGCATGTAACTCCCATCTTCTATGAATGCCACATTCATATTGTGTGTGACAAATGTGAGATTCCTCTTAAAGAGGAATATCTATTTTCCTTATTAAAGGAATTATAAAATAGTGACATGTCCTCGTACTTGGACTAGAGGACAGATACAAATAAGGATACCTTGGTTTATCCTTTAATTACATAGTTTCAACCAAGGAAAGATTAAATTCTAACAGAATTGAATCCAAAAGTAGATGTTGGTTAGCTTCAGAGAGAGCAGGGTCATCCTTGAGAAGAGACGAAAAATAACCTGATAATTATTTTTTGATATCCTTCTCCTTACTCAACTTACCATCAGTACCATTGATATACTCAATCCTTTTAGCCGCCTTGTGTTTTTGGGCATTCAGATGGAAGAACCGAATATTCTTATCCCCCGCACGGAGCCAAAGAGCCCTCGATCATTGTCTCAGAAAAACTTCCTCCTTAGAGATGATGATATGATAATCAACTTGAATTTTTGTTTTCCTTAAGTTTATTCTCCTCTGTCAAATCCTTCAAATCGATAGTTTGTTGAAATTCCTGGAGGTCAGCTTGGATAGAGATTTTATTTTTGAAGATGTCCCCAAATTCTTCTATATTCCAAAATTTTACTTTGTTTTTTATCCTTTTAAGTTTTTGGATCACTTTGTACATTTTTGTACCTTCCACTTGGACATTCCACCAATCAGCAATATTCCTAGCAAGGTTAAGGTGCTGCATCCACATTTTCTCAAATCTGAAGGGGTAGTTTCTCTTACCCGAAAGAGGATTCACCTGGATAGAAATAGGAGAATGATCAGACCCAACTTGGTGAACAATAGACAAAGATAATTCAAATGGAGAATCCAATCCATAGAAATTAGGGCCCTATCCAAGCAAACTTGGATCAAGTCGTCCCATGTTCTTCTATTTGACCAAGTGAAATTGTCACCTCTGAGATTGAGGTCCAAGAGGGATTGATTATTAATGAAATCCATAAGAGCCACCCCACTATCAATATGAGAAGAAATACCTCCATATTTTTTAGTCTCTAAGGGGAGTATTGAATTCTCCAACCACCATCCAACAATCATTCTTGAAGTTGTTTCTCTCAATTTCCATTTTATGCCAAAATCTATCTCTACCAGTTTTAGAGTTGGGTGCGTAGATGTTTGAAAGAACCCAAGTGAATCCATCCCAAACATGATTAAACCAAATAGAAGAGATGTTACCTTCTGATTTAATAATATCCCCTTGAATAGTATTAAGGTTATAGAAGGAAGTAGTCCCCTAGAGGCCCCAACTAAGCTGCATCCCACAACACCACAATGTTTAAATTTTTTTTAACTTTTCCACTTTATCTCTAGCCATTTTAGTTTTCTGAATGAGGATTACGTCTAGCTTCTAATCCCTAACAAAGTTTCTCAAAAGGTCTTGTTTATGGGGGATATTTAATCCCCTCATGTTCCAAGAAATAATCTTCATTTATTACCTTGTTAGAAATCTTGGATGGTACGTTGTCTCCCATCTGCAATACTTTGCCTACTCTCTCATTCTCTTGTGAGTTTATTTGGTCTTCTCCCCTTGTTAGATTTAGGAGTTCCCACATATTCTCTCATAGCTCTTGTTATAACTCCTCCTAAGGGCATCCCCAGATTAAGACTATTCGGTTTCTTCTTACTATGTGTGACCTCAGTCCAGAGTTCCTCTGAGCAGGCTAAAAATGGGTTAGATTCTTCAAGTGAGTCCACCTAGATAGTATTAACTCGAGTAGTTTGATGGATTAATATTCTATCTTCAATTTTAATTCCTTTTTCTATTAATTCAATAGTAGAAGATTTAGATTTCTCAATACAGAGGATTTCCATACATTCAGGGATACCTCTTATCTCTCCTTCTTCAAGGGATCCTTTTGGTTCTGTCACTTCCATCAAAGTTGCACATTTCTCCCTATGTTATTGGAAACTTGAAAAGGGCCATTCAGACTTGGGTCTGAAGCATTACCAAAAAAGACAACTAAATCTGTCAAGCTGGATGCTTTAGGGTTACCCGATATTTTTTTCTTCCAAATCTTCTTTGGTTCCTTCAAGGGGATAGTTTTAGCTTTCTGAGATTTGAGAGGGAAGTCCTTAGCTCTTTGGTCCAATTTTTTACATGCAAAGAAAACAAAGGGGAAGGATTCAAACTCAACTTCTTGCGTCCAAGCCCCTAGCTTAGAGTTAATCACAATACTATTTGGCAGATCCGCCGTTTGCAGGATGTCCACACATACCCTGGCATAAACCCTTCTTGTTTTTGCAGTTGTCATTGGATCAATAGAGAGAAGGTCTCCAAAGGATCTAGCCAACCCACCCAGGATGTCTTCATGCCAGTATTCTAATGGGAGACTAGGGAATCTGACCCAGACTGGGGCTGAGAAAAAAAAAGCTGAGTCATTCAGAACCAGATTGAGGGACCATTTATGCAGATCAAGAGAGAATTGTCCAAGCATCTAGGGACCACCACAAAGGATATTAGAAAGATCTTTCATGTTAGATAAATCAAAGAAAAATAATCCTTTAGTCATTGCGGCAATATCTACTTGACCTTTAAGGAACCATTTCCTCTTTGCAAACTTCTTGACTACTTCTATATTAGGTCTAACCCCAACAAACTTTCCTATTAGGGTCATCTCCATTGTAGAAATAGAGAAATCAATCAAGGGATCAGGGATAAAAATAGAGAAATCTCCTTTTGTAGGGTTAGAGACCATGTTGACCACAAGAAAGGAGGATTTACCTATTGGTTTTATACCAAAGAGGGCAGACCACTTACCCTTAGAAGCTATAGGTCCTTCCTTGGGAGATTCTTAAGCCTGACGAGGCCCATCATATTTTAGGGGCCCCTCACCAATATTACTCTCGAAGTCATCAACCCTTGTTGAATTCTGACCATTTCAATAAGGATCAGCCTTTTTCTCATTCTGCTGAGGGATCCCTTTAGTAGAGTTGACATTCTAAGGAGAGGCCAGTATGGGTTCTGCACTCGCAGCACCAGTACTGCCATTGATAGGCCTAAGATTCAAAAAAAATTTCCCGCTCAAGCACTTTTCGGCAGGCTTACCTCCTGAAGTCTCTGCCATTTTCCAATATTTTTTTAGTGTCTAGTTACTGTTATTAATGACCCTAAGAGGTCGTTATTTAAAACTCTTGAAGATCAACTGAGTATTTTAAACAACAAATTTCTGGCCAAAGGGATGGATGAGATTGACTTCCTGACAAAAAAATGTTTATTAGGTAGATACAATGAAATCTTGCAGAGAGAAGGAATTCATTGGAGGAAGAAGTCAAGGGAAAATTGGCTCAGAGAAGGGGATCAAAATGCAAAAATTTTCCACAGCTCAGCAAAATAAAAAAGGAACATCAATATAATTCTATCTATCAAAGGGATAGATGGTTTAGAAACTTCAGATGAAAAGGTGATTAATAAAGTTATTGTTGATTTCTTCTCAAATTTGTGGAGCCAAGATAATCTTACCAATAACACAGCACAAGAAGACCTCTTGGATGTCTTTTAGACCAAGATCACTAGGGAGGACAATATGATGCTCATGGAACCAGTGATGATCAAGGAAGTAAAGAATGCAGTTTTCAATCTTGGGAGTGAAAAGGCCCCGGGCCCTGATGGCTTTCAAGACTATTTCTATAAAAAATTATGGGATACTTTGAAGGATAAATTACTACAAGTGGTGGAGGATTCATGAAGAAATCACTCAGTTCTAAAGGAATTTAACAATACACTAGTTTCATTCATACCCAAGAAGGAGAAACCAGGATCCATTGATCAATTTTGGTCAATCTCACTCTGCAATACTATCTACAAAATAATTTCAAAAGTGGCTGCAAATAGGTTGAAATTGGTTTTGGAAAAGGTAATGTCCCAGGAACAGAGTGGTTTAACACCAAATATAAGCATAGTGGATGGGATCATAGTTTCTCATGAGGAAATTAATTTGGCGAAATCATGAAAACAAAGGAGGATGATGCTGAAACTGGATATCAAAAAGGCATACGATAGAGTGGACAGAGGTTTTCTAAGCAAAGCTTTATTAAAATTTGGGTTATAACCAGAATGGGTCGCATGGATCTCCAACATGATCTCAACTTACAGAGTTTCAGTTTTGGTAAATGGGAGTCCACAAAGACTTTTCCCCACATCAAGAGGATTGAGACAAGGAGATCTAATCTCTCCTTTTTTATTCATCATCTTGGGTGAAGTGCTAGGACGCTCCATTACATGGAAAAGGGAGGTGGGGAGATGGCGAGGCATTGAGATATCTAGAGGTCTAGAATTGACCTCCCATTCTCAAATCATGGATGATACATGCCTTTTTGTCCAAGCCACTATGCAGGAATCCCTAGCTATGAAGAACGTCTTTACAACCTACAGCTCCACTTCAGGGCAATGTGTCAATTTGTACAAGTCAGAGATCTTCTCTTTCAACACTGAAATAGGAACGCGGAATGCTATAGCACAAATTTTGGACATTCACATTGGTCAAATACTAGGTAAGTTTCTTGGTACATCTCTCTTTTCTGGAGCCTCCAAATTTACTCATTGGAAAAGTTTGATAGATGGTTGTATAGAAAAACTAGAAGGCTGGAATAGCAAGTGGCTAACCATGGCAGGGAGAGTACTGATGTTGAAAACTGTGATCTCTGCTATGAAAATTTTCTCAATGGCATGCTTCAAAATCCCATCCAAAGTTATCAAAACCATCCAGCAATAGATGAGTAAGTTCCTTTGGAATGGAGCTCACAACCATGATAAAATCCCTTTGACTGTCTGGGAAAATCTTTGTGCTCCAAAGGGTAGCGGGGGGTCAGGATGCGGAATTGGAAGTTGATTAATGATGCCATGGGGCCAAGCTGATCCGGCAGATGTACAATGCCCCAGAACAAAGATGGGTTAAATTATTACAAGATAAATATCTTGACAGTTGGGACAAAGACATGATACTCACAATTGCAAATCCCCCTAAAGGCTCAGCATTGTGGAATTTTCTCCTAAGTTGTAGACACCTTATCACAAATCATTTGACATGGCAATTAGGGGATGGGAAAAAGGAAAATTTATGGAGAGAGACGTGGAATGTCCAAGAGGCACAACATAACACAAACATTCCATAGAGGATTATTGATGCAACATCACAAACCTGGGGCACAAAGGTGGAGGATTTCTTTGACCAGCAATCATTTGAGGAAGGCAATTTTGTCAAATGGAAAGATGTGGATACTTTAGGGTTGGATCTAGAAGATGTGGAACATATAAAGAAAATTCTAAGAAGCCACAATATTCTATATGCAAGAGAGACAGATGTATTGCAATGGTGCGGTTCCAAAAGTGGTAGATACTTAGTGAAGGTTGGGTATACAATACTAGAGGCAAAATTTTAGAAAGTGGAATGGGAGGAAAATATCTATTGGCACAAATACTATCTACCCACAACAGGTATTTTTACGTGGTTGGCTGGAAACAGAAAAATTCTAACAAGGGATAAACTAATGAGGCTCGGGTTTTTAGGGCCTTTAAGGTGTGTCCTCTGCAGGCAGACATAAGATACACTAGACCACATTTTTTTGAATTGCGAATTTGTGCAGACTACCTAGAAGTTTGTACTAAATAAATTACACTAGCAGGGTCCTATGCCCGAAAAGCTTTGAGAGTGACTTGAAGCCTGACAAATCCCAAAACAAAAATAGAATTTTGCGTCAATATGGAAAGTTTTTCCGTGTACAACTTTGTGGACTATTTGGGAGGAGCAAAATAAATGGATCTTCGAAGGGAAGGAAGAGGATACCAAAATTGTTCTCTCGAGATTGGAGAATTCAATTTCGGAGCTAGTGTAAAATGTTGCAGCTCAGGTGAACACATCAAAGATTCCATTTGACAACCCGGATCTCAAGATTCAGAAAAATTGGCCTCTCATTAAATTCAGGCCCATTCAAGGGCCTCGTAGGGTTAAACCTACCCAAGGTGATCAAAATAAAATGAAATGGAATCCACCTCCATCAAGTTGGATCAAAGTCAACTTTGATGGAGCATCTAAGGGGAACCCAAGCCCTTCAGGAGTGGGATGCATGGCTAGGAATGAGTTAGGAGACATTATGGCTCTGTGAGCAATGAAATTAATGGATGACACCAACAACGCAGCGAAATGTCAAGTGGCACTTGGAGCAGTCCGGATGGCGAAGAACCTAGGCATTCAGAAGCTAGTCTTGGAAGGGGATTCATTTCTAGTAATCAACGGGATCAAGAAAGGAGAAATGGATGCGTTGTATTTGAACCAATATATCAGATGCATAAGGGCCTTACTCAACAACATCCTAGAGGTACAAATTGTCCATGTATGTCACGAGGCTAATGAGGTGGCAGACTTACTATCCAACATTGGAGTTAGGTGACCAACCAATGACAAAACATAACTTTTGGAGGATTTTAGCAAATTTGGATGGGATGAGATGGAACAAATAGAGGCCACGTTTGTGAATAATTGAAACTACTATAGTTATAAAAGTGGAGGCACGGATAGAGATTTCATGTAGATTATTTTTGTACTTTGAACCTACGCTTTTTGGGAAGAAGCCCAATTGCCCATGGCGACACGTGCGGAAAAAGGCACTCTAGGATTACAGGTGGCAAGATTTGGGTTTGCATGAGGCTGTGTTTGGAGTGGTAAATACGGAAACAAGCCACAATGATAACCTAGTACAAGAAACTTCCTTCGCACAAGGCGGATGGATCCCAACTTATGTCTCCATGATGACACAAAGTATGGTGATCCTTTCTCGCAGTAGGCCAACTGTGGAGCGACATTCAAGGAGTCACATTTCTCCTTTAAAGCTCGGTGGCCATGAGCCTTTTGTAATGAATTTGCAGAGTCTATGCCGAAAGGACTAAGGTGAAACTATGGAGGTGAATTGTGAGTATAGTGTATTTTATTCATAGTTTCAGTGGGTGGCGAAGGAACCGCAATGGAGGAAAAATTTTCTTTGGATTCTCCGAATCAACTCCCTGCCTTCAGGGATGAAATCACAGCCCAGTGGCTTGGAAATGTTTTCCGATTTGAAGATCCAGATTTCCTGGAGGTGATTTACACCATCTTTGGGGAAAATTTTCTAAATTTTGACTCAAGGCCTTGCACCAATCTGGACATATCCTCCCTCTTTTTGGCTTTGGGTCTGATGGTGGGCAACACAAATATTGAAATCCTGTCGGTGACAAGGAAACGTTTGGAGCCAAAATGGTCTATCAAGCTCGAAGGGATTGTGGACTGAGCAGATTTTAGGTGGGACTGTGGATGATGCATGCCCCGTGGCGCCTGATAGGTGGTGGTCCAGGCGCAGGACAACCCCTGGTTGTGTGGAGTTCCACACAACCAATGACCTTGAGAATTCCTAAAGTTCGGCGCATCTGGGTGATGGTGTTGGACTATCTGAATAAAGTGGAGGATTGTGGAGTGCAGAGAAATGTCGCGAGACGCAAATGCCAGAAGACAACACCGGTAAAATCCACTGCTCCAGTGGATGAAACAGAAAATCCAAGGCCCCACCATCAATTGAAGTAGAAGGCGGTGGGATCGGGAGCCGCTTCGGTAGGGGTGACGACAATCCCAAATTTCTCACGGGAGGAAGCAAAGGGGTGGTTTCAGTAGGGTGAGGGTTTTTTTCCTTTTTTGCTAAACTAGGAAGATGATCTGGTTTGTCGGATGTAAGTACACTGCATTTTGGGTATGGGTATGAAATCTCTGTGGGTAGAAGCGTTAATGCTGGCTTAGCAGCCCTTAGGCTTTTTTGGTGATTTTTTTGAACTGTGGTGATCTTACAGCGACAATGCAAAATCTATCGTAATCCAATTTTATATTAATGCAAATATTTGAATATTTACTGATAAAAAAAAAACTCTCTTATATACTGTGATAAACACTACAATGGACTCTATTATTTTTTGGTTCGATGTCATAATTAGGAGTATTACTACTATTTTGGTTTTCATGCTCTTTACTAGGTATAGTTTAGTTGTTCCTTCTATGTTCCTTCTGGTTTTTGATAGTGACGTGAGGGTGCTTATTGTTGTTTACCCTTGGACGGTTAATGATCTGATCTTACTAGTTTGCTGAGGTTGTCTCTGACAATGTTACTTTGTTTTTAGTCCGTTTTTGTTCTTTCTCGCTCTTGTCACTGGTTGTATAGGGCCAGCACCCTTATTTTGTTGCATTACTTTATCAAAAATAAAAACTTAGATATTAACAAATATATTTTTACTAAGTATGTTTTATCCTCTACTTATATTCTCTTGTTATCCATCCTTTAAACATCTATACTTAAAATACATTTAATTGTATAGATCTAATCTAACTCCTCCCACTAATTTTTATAGTACCTCCATAAATATTTTCACATAAAAGAATCTTTCAAAATTAAGTTTAAATAAAATTAATTTACACACCAAGCAATGAATATGAATGAACACATTCTCATGTGTACTCCATTATACCTTTTTTAAATGAACATTTTAATCAATTGCTCATTAGGTGGAATAATATATTACATGGATAATTTAAAGTAAATTAATTTTGTTAGTGAACACTAAAGTTAATTTTCTATGGTAAATGACTAAATTTTTGCACCTAAAATAGGGGATAATGCATTTATATAGAGTACGATTACAAATAATTTCAATTTATTAAAAAAACATAATTCCCATAAAATATGTCTAGTCACGTGAAAAGATTAAGATTAAAATATGTCTACTCACGTGAAAAGATGATTCGAATAATATCCCAATCAACACTTTGAAGTTATGATTATCTACTAAATAAAAATCTCAGCTTTGGCGGTCATATGAAATAGTTAAATAATCCAACCTTCCTTGTCCACATCTTATGATTTGAATTAGATATGAAAACTCTCTATACATTGAATTGTTAGTTTGGTAATTATATTGACACTAGATGTATTGACACAAAATATAGAAGAATGGTTTTTTAATTAGATGAGATAATTTTAATAATAATATTGTTATGTATGGGACAATTTTGTTGATAATTGTTTATTTTAAAAATCTATATAGAAAATATTATTAATTGGCAATAAATTTAAATTTAAAAAGTTGGGTCTACATGTATATTTAAATATCAACAGATCTAGAATTTGTAATAGAATTAGAAGACTCTAAATAAATTCATACTTTTGATTCAAAGAGAAGTAAAGTGATTTGACTTTGATAGAGACATAACTTATATAATATAACATTAGATAATGACTATTATTAATATACTATGTGAAATATGGAACTATGTTGAGAATTCAACAAAGGTTATAAGGGTGATCTTGGTCAAGTTAGGTGGCATTAACTTTTTTGGACAAATACGAAGTAGTGAATCTTTAGTTTAGGTTCATGTGTATATGCTTATGAATAGAAGATATGGTGCTATTAAATAATACTGAAAAAAGTTTCAATTAAGTGTGTTGTACGAGTTCAGTGTTATTTAAAAATTGATTCAAGACATGTTATGATAATGAAAAATGTCTAGTTGCATATCTTTTTATATGCAATTAGTGAGTAATGATTCAAAATGATCATGGTATATTAGTCATCTAATCACATGTACAATAGTAGAAAGTTTTGTCCTTTCATACAACACTCTAACATTCAAATTTCATTAATTAATGTGTAACAAATGATTTGATTCAAGTTGGCTTCGGTTCATGATAAAGTATAATTTTAAAATTAAGGTCAAATCTATCTTATCATAATCTTATTATATATTTAGGGTTGCTTGAATAATCTTAACTCAACATTAGGAACCAAAATATTAAAGGAGATCTAGATCAATGAGAAATACATACTCAAATTCATGACAAATATTAATTTTTTAAATAGAATTATATTAACTTAATACTAAACTATTACATAAATAATAAAAATTTAATATAAAGTCAAAACTAAGAGAAAGAACAAACATAATTTCATAGTTAACCATAGTTTTCCTTGTTAGTTTCTATCATAATAAAATCTAAACCAACAAAGAGATTTTGGAGTTAATTATTCTATAAGGGTTTCATGAAATAAGTTAATTTATAAATCATCTAATTTCAAATCAATCAATATATTACAAATAAGAGAATTATATTGCCTATATGAAAATCAAAATTATATAATTATTATGAACAACTTTTGGACATATTATTCTTATAAAATATTTTATATATACTAATATTTTCTTTAAATTAATCACAACCTTCACAATAAGTTATTTTATTATAATTCTAGTACTTTCCAATTAAAAATAATTTAAAAGAAGCTAAGAATAATATTTTCATTTCTTAAGAAATTGAAAGGAAAATGTTCTTGTGTTCATGCATGTACTCATGAATGTTTAATTTAACTTATCATGAATGTTTGAGTTTAAATTTTATAATAACATGTCCCATCAAACAAGCCTAAAATATTTTCTTTAAAAACTTAAGTACTAGGGGAAGAACACTAGTAGTCGAGCATGTTCGAATAGTCATGCACTCTTTATATGTCAAACCTTCCAATTTATAATTTTAAAGGAGCCAAAAGATGATAACTAAAAGTCCATTAAGAAGTTTCATACGTACCAATAACCAATCAATGTTTATCTTTTTTGGTTCATAATTGACCCATTTGTGCACCACTACTAGGAAATTTGTGCAATTTTGAGTGCATGATTATAGGACATCTTTAAGTACGTATCGAGTGACACTTTGGAATGCCCACTTTTGTGACCCTTCGAAGCTTAATGAATTCTATAGGGATTTTTTTTAGAATAAATGTAACACACACAACTGAAAGGGGGTGGGGGGGGCTGAATCAATTGTATTGAAAAACTCAAGACCGTTAGCCAAATTACCAACTTAATCTTAGATCTAAAAAATAAATATGAATGAAGGAACATAACAAACTAGTCAACACATAACACCAAGATTTTTGACGTCAAAAACTTGTTGGGGGAAAAACCATGGCGGCGATTGAACCCACAAGATGAATGTACTTTATTAAAATCACTATACCATATTAGGAGTATTATAAATGGGAATGTGCATGCATTCAGACACACTGCCTAGAGCTCACTGCTCAAATATAATAAGTATCTCAATCCCCAAGAAGGCTCGCTGCCTTACAACAATCTCTGATCTCAAATCATAAAGGACATACTATCCAAGCTCACGAACTGAAAATAAAAACATCTCTGATATACCAAAATAATTCCAACGAAGCACATCAATTCTCTGCCTCAATTGAAGATTCTAATCATACCTCTTCTCTTCAACATCTCACACTCTTTCATCCTCTTATTTGTTTGAAGTTGCAAATTATTGCATTTTTATATATATTACATCAATTCATCTCAACTAGGTCGGTCATGGACCTAATTAAAAAATATTAACTCAATACACAATGTGATCTATTGAATGTCGGCTAAGACATAACAATGATCCATAATAACATCCTCGAACATGTTCTAGATCCATAAATCATGCAGGATCCATCACAACACGCTACACCACCAAGAAAGCCAAGAAAAATAGGAACAACAACACGTTACATGAAAAATCTTCAATTTCGATCACATAATCCAATGTGATCCAAATATACAAATAAGACACAATCAAGAAACATCAAAAAGCAACATGAAATACCATGACATCAATAGGAACAAATCTGTCTCATAAATCATACTCATCTCTGCATTCTTCATCAGGAACACTAATTAGCAACCACTATCATAAAATAAAAATAGCTTGCCAACATCCAAATCATGAACCACTTGAGCTAAGGATACACATCCAAGTCCTAAACTCACCACCAGGCTAGAAACAAAGAATATTGCATAACCGATCCACGCCGATCCAATAATAGAAATACTATGTCTGATAGAACAACCAAAATAACAATATTTGATAAATTGTTCACATCTCACTCAAATCATCATGCGAACCTCTGCCACTTGAATAATATCAAGTACAAATGTCCCCAAACACATTACCAACTTTGCAACATCTGATATTTAATATAGTAGGGCCATACCACATAAATCATCTCACTAAACATCTCAGGAACACTATCTTCAATAGTCAAAATATGTTGACATCAATGAAAAAACATTAAAGCCAGCACATATATTCACAATTTGAATAACATCTCAACAATATCCCTCTTTGGCATTGATGGCAACATATGATGTAAAAAATCAAATCAATGCACAAAGAAAAAATATCAACATTACTACCAGCGATATCCACAATATGACATACTTATTTTACTATCTCTCCCTTATAGTCTCATACTTGTTTTTCACATGAATATCTCTCCTCTTTGACACCAATGAAAAAGTCACATGTATGCACTAAGTCATAGAGGCCAAAAATATGAACAAACATTTCTCAACAAAAAATGAACAATATACCTCATAACTACTAACCACTACTCCTTCTAAGGAGTAGCCACCAAAAACATCAATCTAGATTAATGATAATCTATTGGTACACTAGAATGATACATCTAAATACATATCTATCTCTGATAAGGATGGTAAATCACCCCCATCTTACCTTGGAGATACTCAAACGTATCCTTTGGCAAGGGCTTCGTGAAAATATCTGCAATCTTCTCTTTTGTAGAAATATACTCCAAAATAATTTCTTTCTCACTGACTTTGTCTCTCAAGAAATGATATTTAATAGAAATATGATTTGTCTTTGAATGCAAAACACAATTATTTAAAATATTGATAGCACTTGAATTGTCACAATGAATAGTAATAGGCTCATCAATAGTCACTCTTATACCTTTCAATATTTGCTTTATCCACATCACTTGTGTAGAATTAATAGCAGCATCAACATATTTAGTTTCAACAGTAGATTGTGAAATGCAATTTTGTTTCTTACTTTCCCATGAAACTAATCTCTTACCCAAAAAGAAGGCTCCACGACTTGTGCTCTTTCTTTCATCCACATTTCATGCTTAATCCACATCAGTTTATATACTCAATGTAAAATCATCATCCTTCACATACCATAAACCATAATCAACTATTCCTTTCAAGTATTTGAATATCCTCTTAACAACAACAACATGTGATTCTTTCAATTTTTCTTGAAATCTAGAAACAATGCAAACAACATTCATAATATTTGGTCTAGTTTGTGTAAAGTATAGTAAGTCACCAATCATATATTTGTATCTTGTCTGATTTGCATTAGGTGTATCATCTATATTTTTCAATTTACAACCAATAATCATAGGAGTACTAGAAGTTTTTGAATCATCCATACCAAATTTGTTCAGCAAATTTTTCACATACTTAGACAGAGATATAAAAATGCCTTTATTAGTTTGTGTAATCTGTATTTCAAGAAAAAATTTCATCTTGCCTATCATAGACATCTCAAATTCCTTCTGCATCTCATCAGAAAATTCCTTACTCAACTTGTCATTTCCACCAAAGATAATATCATCCAAAGACTTCAAGAATCAAGATGTTATCGTGATCAATTTTAAAGTATAAATTACTATCAATGGTACCTTTACTAAAACCAAGTATCAGTAAATACTTATCCAATCTCGCATACCAGGCTCTAGGTGCTTGTTTCAATGCATAAAGTGTTTTCTTTAATATGAAATTCATTGTCATTAGTCAAAGGAAAACCATATGGTTTCTCAATGTACATTTCTTCTTCCAACTCTCCATTCAAGAATACATACTTAACATCCATATGATATACCTTAAAATCATTGTAAGTAGCATATGCAAGAACCATAGTAATAGATCCAATTATAGAAATAGGAGAAAAGGGCTCCTCAAAATCAATTCCTTCCATCTACAAGTGTCCCTTGCAAACAAGTATGGATTTATTCTGAACCACTTCACCTTATTAATTTAATTTGTTTATGAATACCCATTTAGTGCCAGTCACATTATTATCTTTAGGTCTAGGAACAAGAATCTATGGTTTATTCTTCTTAATTTGTTCCAATTATTCTTCCATTTCTTTAACCCAACTATCATCTTTACATGCTTCATCAACATCTTTAGGCTCAATCTTAGAAATCAAACAAATTTCATTTCTAACAATTCTTCTTCTAGTCATAACACCATGACTCTTATTACCAATAATCTGACTCTCTGAATGATTTAACCTTAAATAGCTTGGTGTCTTTGGATTTTTATTAGTAGGAGACTCGTGTGTTTCCACTTCTTCATCATTTGCATCTTCTTCATTTTGTTCTACCGATCCATTCTAATTATAATTCTAATTTTGTACTTACACAATCTTACTTTCTTCTTCATCATCTAATTCATATCTGCAAGATTTGACCTATTTTTAAAAAAATCATCCACTTTCACATTTGCAATTTCAATTTCTTTTTTCAAACTTTGGTTGTAACATTTATATTCTTCTCTTTTTGTAGAATAACCAAGAAATATTCCCTCATCACATCTAGGATAAAATTTCCCTAGGTCTTCATCTCTTCTCATATAGCATTTACTTCCAAAAATTCTAAAATATTTCATTATAGGAACATGATCATACCAAATTTCATAAGGTATCTTATTGGTTCCTTGCTTAATTTGCACTCATTTCAATGTGTATACTACAGTGCTAACAAATTCTCTCCAATTGATCTACAGAACATTTCCTTCAATCATCATAGTTCTAGCAGTATCTAGAATAGCTATGTTCCTTCTATCTGCAATTACATTATACTTTGGGGTTCGCAGAGAAGACATCTGCCTCTTTATTCCATGCTCTTCACAAGAATTATTAAAATCAGTAGAAGTAAACTCACCACTTATGTCCGATCTCATAAATTTCAACTTCAATCATGTTTTAGTCTCATCCATAGCTTTCAAAATCTTGAATTTGTCAAAGGCTTCAGTTTTTTGTTTCAAAAATGTAACCCACGTCATTCTAGAATAATCATCAATGAATAGAATAAAATACATGTCCCCATAATAACTTAATATTTTTATAGGGATAGATAGATCAGTATGCACCAAATCCAAAATTCCACTTGAAGAATAATTCTTACTCTTAAAAGCAACTTACCCAACTAACATTCCTTACACATCACATAAACAAGCTTCATAAATTTAGGAAGATCTCTAATAGCTCTTGTAGTACTTATTTTCACAATGTTATCAAAGTTAACATGACAAAATCTCTTATGGAAAAACCAACTATCATCAATCTTAGCAATCAAGCATCTAATCTCACAATTGTTCAAATGAAATACATTACCTTTAGTATTTCTTCCTGTAGTAATCTCAATTCTAGAGCTTCCAATAATCTTTCACATTCCATCCTTGAATTGTAGGTTGTAACCTTTATCAACTAGCTGACCAACACTCAAATGATTATATTTCAAGCCTTCAACATATAGAACATCATCATTATTATTGTTACCATCAAGACTAATATAATTTTTCCCTCTGATCATGCAAGGAGTATCATCGTCGAATCTGAAAACACCACCATCATACATGTCCAGCTTCACAAATTCATTTTTGTCTCTGATCATGTGTTGTGAGCATTTAATGTCAATAACTCATTCATCCTTCTTATCCAGATGTGAAACCAAGGCTTTCTCTTCATTCACAAAATTAGGATCTTCATCTTTGATAGCAATAAAAAAAATCTCATCTTCACTCTTTTTAGATTCATCATCAGTCACACCTTCATCAAAAACATAATAACACTTATTCTGATATTTAGACTTGAATTTATTAGGCTTGTACTTATGTTCTCTATCAAGACATCTTTAAGCAATATGACCAATCTTATTACATGCAAAACATTTCAAAGGAAACTTTCCTTGATACTTACTAGATCCCTTAGGTAGTCTCCTTGCAATTAGGGATTCAAAATCATCAAGATTCTTTTCTTCTTCCTCAATATATTCCCATTCCTTAGCATATCTAGATTCATACTTAGATGAATTTTATCCATAATCATATATTTTCTTATGTTTATAAATAGTATCTTTAAATGTAGTTTCAACTTTAGAAAGACTATCACCAAATTCTCTCATTTCAAAAGAAGATAACTTACCAATCAAATAATCTCTTATCACAAGTACCACTATTTTGATTTTTTCAATACCAGAAACTTTGTGATTGTAAACAGGAGGCAAGGATCTTAGGATCTTAGGAACAATTTCATTCTCATCCGATATTACACCAGCACATTTGATTGCACAAACAAGTTTGGTGATCTTATTCACATAGGAAGTGATGTTCTCATATTTTCTCATCTTCAATGATTCATATTTTCCTTTCAGACTTTGCATCTTGGCTTGCTTCACAAATTCATCTCCTTCATATAGTGTCTCCAACTTTTTCCATACATCATGTGCAGTTTCTAATCCTATAAATTTTGTGTATTTAACATTTGATAATGCACTCAACAAGGCATATTTTTCTTTTATATTTTTGTTGAATTTATTCTTCTCATTTACAGTTGCAATAGCAAGATCTATTGGAGGCTTGTATTTTTTTTTTGTAACAGCCAAATTTTCTTCACTAAGACATCTCAAGTTTGTAATCATCTGGTCCTTCCATATAGCATAGTTTGTTACATCAAATCGCGGACTCTCCTTCTTAAATGTCGACATCCTGAATCTCCTCAAGAAGTTAAGATGCATAAAGAGGACACTAGACTTGATACCAATTGTTAGAATAAATGTAGCACACACAACTGAGAGGGGGGAGGTGAATAAGTTGTCTCCAAATAATTGAGACCTTTAACCAAATTACCAACTTAATCTAAGATCTGAAAGATAAACATGAATGTAGGAACATAACACAGTAGTCAACACATATCACCAAAATTTTTGACATGGAAAACCTGTTAGAGGAAAAACTACTGTGGGGATCAAACCCACTAGATGAATGTACTCTATTAAAAGCACTATACCCTGTTAGGATTATTACAAATAGGAATGCACATGCATTCAATCATACTTCCTAGAGCTCACTGGTCAAATACAACAATGATCTCAATCCCAAGGAAGGCTCACTACCTTACAATGATCTCTGATCTTAAATCATAAAGGACATACTATCCAAACTCACAAACTGAAAAAACAACATCTCTGATATTCCAAAATAGTTCTAATGAAGTGCATCAATTCTCTACATCAATTGAAAATTCCACTCATACCTCTTCTCTTCAACATCTCACACTCTCTCATGCTCTCATACCTTCACAATTACAAATGATTATATATTTATATGCATTACATCAATTCATCTCTACTGGGTCGATCAGGGACCTAACTAAAAATTATTAACTTAATATAGATCAATACATAATTTGATCCATTGAATGTCAAATAAGACATAGAAATGATCCATAACAACATCCTCGAACATGCTCCAGATCCATAAATCATGCCATGATCCATCTCAACATGCTACACCACCAAGTCAGCCAAGAAAAATAAGAACAATAACATGTTACATGAAAAATATTTAATTTCAATCAAATAATTCAATGCGATCCAGAAACAAAATAGGACATGATTAAAAAAAATCACCGAGAAACATTAAATACCATAACATCAACAGGAACAACTCTGTCTCATAAATCATACTCATCTCTGCACTATTCATCAGGAGTACTAATCAACAACCACTATCATAAAAGAAAAATAGCTTTCCAGCATCCAAATCATAAACCACTCAAACTAAGGATACACATCCAAGTCCTGAACTCACCACCAAGTTAGAAACAAAGAATATTACATAATCGATCCACGTCGATCCAATTACATAAACATTGTCTCTGATAGAACAACCAAAATAACAGTCTCTGATAAATCCTTCACATCTCACTCAAATCATCATGCGAACCTCTACCACTTGAATAACATCAAGTATATACATCTCCAAACACATTACCAGCTTCACAGTATATGATATTCAATATAGTAGTACCGTAGAAATTATCTCATTGAACATCTCAAGAACATTGTCTTCAATAGTAGGAATATGTTGACATTAATGAAAAAACATTAATGCTAGCATATATATGCACAATCTGAACAATATCTCAACAAGCTTCGTTTAACTTAGAAGCCAAAAAATAGTTTTAAGTAGTTAAGTCACATATGGAGATAACTAAATTTATTTTTTGAAATATGATGTATAGTTTAGGCTCTAAAGGTGCACTAAATTAGCTATAGCAACTACTGGTATGATTCCCCTAAATGTCTTTGTTGTACATAGATATAGGTTGACAAAGTAATGCTAAAAAAAACAAATGTTTAAAGAGAAGTTATTAATTGATATTACATAATAACATATTTTATATGTGTAATATTAAAGGTAATTATTATCGTCGGTTGTACTTTATAATAGTATTAAGAGAGAAGAATCTCATATATTGATGAAAAATAATTATAAAAATAGTTAGAAACTAAAATTGTATAAATTAGTTATTTGTTGTTAAATATGAAAATATAAATCTAAAATAGATCAAATATCTAATAAATAAAATATATCTATAATAAAATATAATAACTCAAACAAAATAAAGTAACTCTTATTTTGATAAATTTTATGTGGAAGTAAATTAAGATAGATTTTCTTCATTTGTTTTAGTTTCTTTGAATAGTTAGTCTTTTCTTTAATGTAAGTTACATTGTTCAATAAAAAAATTATGTTTATTTATAAAATGTCAAAAATATAAGTGTTGGTTGATTTTATTTACTTGATAATTATTTTTTTTTATTTTATGTTTTTAAGAGATTTAATTTTAAAATATACATTTTTATGTATGTGATTAAATATGATGTTCATAAATCATTGCTATTGTAGAACTTCTCTTAATGTAATTAACTCTTAAATACCACTAAAAAAGGTTCAAATGAGATCATACCAACACAAATTATGGGACCTCTTTGGAAGTTTCAAGGCACTTAGTCTCCAACTATTTTCTATAGTATAAAATGTTGATGCAAAACCATATGGCTACCGCTAGCTCTTCGCTTGATCCAAAAAAATATTTTGCGCAAAAATATTAGATAAATTTGGTCATATCAACTACAATTCTAGATAGTAAGGATCACTAAAATGCATTTAAGAATTACCTAAAAATAACCTTGTTTTTACAATAATTTGGTAAATTTATAAAACAATTGTAACCTAGGATCAAGTAATCTTATGGAGAGAAAATCCTCTAGTTCATACCAAATAATATTATACAAGGGTTTTAATCATTGTTAAGATCCTTTTTTGTCCAAATGATGTCACAAGGGAGATTGTGTTAAAATAAAGACAACACCAAATAAGAAAGTAAAGATTCACAAAGTATGTACACAAAGAGAGGTGGACATGCTAGTTGATCGATTTGGAAAATGTGAAGAACTCATAGTTGAGAATTATAAAGAGCTTAATGGCTATATAAAGAGATATTTTTTTGCACTACTAATATCTATTTAGATGTAAAAATTATGAGAGAAAAGTACGGATATGTTAATATGAAGATATAAATTAGCATGAAGCAAGAATTAGGAAACTTAACTCTTCCAAGATTATTTTTATTCTTCAAAACTATTTTTCAATGTCTAGTTTATATCCTTTTCTAGAAAAAGAATGACAAGAGATAGAGTCATATTGAATTTAGAGACTTAAATAAGGCCTCACCTTAGGACCATCATTTTTTCCTTTAATAGATCAAATATTACAAATATTCACTACATCCTATCACTTTTCACTATTAGACACCTTTATAGGATACATCTAGGTGTGCTTAAAAGGAGAGGATCATAAGAATTATCCTTTAATTGGGGTAAATTTACTTATTTTAGGATGTCAATTGGCTTATCAACTGTATGAAATACTTGTTGATGATACACACACACACACACAAAGGAACACAAATGGACCATTGAGAGTGGGGTGAATCAACTGACTTTATAAACTCTATTTCACTTAAACTAGAATGCATGAATATAAATCACCAAGAAAATTTAAAAATTTTAAGCACACATAGAGCATCCACAAAACACCATATATACGAGGAAAACCCATGGTGGGGAAAAACCTTGGTGAGAGTAGTTTCTAGAGTCTACTCATCTAAATCGGCCTTACAGTTAAAAATAGTTTGATTATAAATCTTATGGGAACTTACCAAAAGGAGCACTAACCCCTAACTCAAAGAGAAATAACTCTTATCTTTTATGGACACCTATACAAAGGAGCACCAAACCCTGATCAAATCACCTACTCTGATTAAAAGAATAAAATGAAATATTTTTAAGACAATGTGAAGACCTTGTTATAAATGGAATTTTGTAACCCTCTGCACTTAATTGAAATTCAACTTGTCATCATACTCATATTCCTTAGTCCCACATAAACTTATTTTATCACTACCCTTGCAGCTGTAGGAACACCTTTTCTTTATATACTTACTGCTATAGGACCTCCTTTCTACTTATTGTTTCCCTGCATTCATTCTTCACACAATTTTCAGTTTTATTTTTCATTCCTCAACTTGTTATAAAAAATACTATGTTTTCTTTCTCTTCCATGTTTCTATAGAAACATTGAACATACATTCAATCTCTCACACTTTTCGTATATTCATTTACTCAATATTATTTTCTCCCCTTTTTGATACAAATTTCACCTCTACCCTTACTCCTATCTACTTAAATCACTTCTAACACTCTATCTTCTTCATGTGTGTGTTGCAACTAAAAAAATACAATTCTCATTACAATTTCTACACACTAGTTTTGCACTCTTTCACACATTCAAATGCATTCTCATTCTATATTTTATTAAATACATACACACACTTAATGCACTACATTGTTTTTCTCCAAGATACATCTTTTTGCATACATGAAAAAATATACATATGCTTGTGAGTTTTATTTTCTACCCTATTTGTATTCTATCAAAATCAATGCAGATTATTTTTGTTCTATCAACATTTGTGTAATCTATTTTTTTAAGATTTCTAACCGCTATCTCATTATTTTTTACACACGCACACACACACACAAATATATATATATATATATATATATATATATGCGCTTTATTCTTCATCAAATACATACATTCCAAAATAATTTTCCACTCAGATCATTCGACAAACATCTCTCTGACCTAGGTCAAAGCATTCGAACCTCTAGGTTAGAAACAACTTTAGTTATCCATTATTTTCAAATATTTTTCATCGAGTCATAAATTTGATTTGAAACCACAAAAAAGTGAGGACTTCAACCTCACATTACAATCTACTTTCATTGGGTGGCCAATCAGAATTATCTCGCATCAATTTGTCACATCCTTATTTGTCACCATGAAATGCATCATTTTCTTAGTTTGGGTTTTCTCTTTGCAGATTGGAGTTCTTTGAATGCATATTTTCCTTAGTAGAAACTTCTCCTTGTATTTTTCATGGACTGACCTTTACATCAATCCATTCACAAGAATCACTCTTTACATACCCAAAAATATTTGAAGCCACTCCTCATTAATAAATTTTTTGCCTTCATTTTTCAAGATTTGCAATCATATTTTATTTTCCATTTAACTTGTCATATTTACCAACCTTGGATGCTAGTGAAAAGATATTTTAATGACAATACATTACATTCAAATTTCATCATGTGACTGTTCTAGACTTAGCACAATTTGAATAGTAAACATGGTCTTTAGTACCATCAAAATATTTGCAAACAAATTCCACGGCCTTTGTTCTATAGTTGATCCTCAAAATGGCCATTTTAAATACAATCCTCTCTTTAGGCCCACAACCTTTAAAATATTTAGTGCAGACTCTAGAACATAGCATCATAGAATATACTCATAATATATGTGAATCTTATTTGATTATTATGCAATTTGATTTATGAATCGGGTTCCTACTAGAATATTTTTTTCTCTTGTAGTAGAGATGATAGGATTAAAAATATTCTATTTTATGCCTTTTATACCTTCCAATTTGTCTTTATCTACATAAAATAAATTAAGACAATATAAACTAGTTTAAATAATGTACTTAATCAACATTTACTAACAACCAATGTTTTCATGCATACACACATTAGGGTTTGCATATTGATGATACTTCAACCCTACAAGCTTTGTCTTACAATCATATCCATGCACATGATTAGTGTCACAATAAAAAACAACCACTTCAGTCAGTCACACCTGGACAACATATAGACAAGGTTAACATTGAAATGACAATTCAATGCCAGCTATATGTGTGTGTGTGTGTGTGTGTGTGTACAAATATATATATATATATATATATATATATATATATATATATATATATCTATATATATATATACACATGTATATATATACATATAGGCATGTGTATATGTGTGTGTAACACCCCAAAATCGGCATCTTGCAACCATAACCAATTTTGTTGCATTTATCAATCTTCTGAATCATCAAAGTCCTATGGTACTAGGAAATTCTGAGTTTCGACTGACTCTGCTTGAATTAAGTGTCAAATGCAGAAAACCCTAAATCTGCATTACTCACATACTATGTTTAATTCCTAAATATCAATTACAAATGGCTAAATAAACCCTA
>MU227884.1:72568-111493 GCA_018584345.1 Thuja plicata
TGAAAGTGAAGAAGAAGATCTTGATGAAATTGAAGCACTTATGGCTAGAAGAATGCAGAGAGGCAAAGGTAAATACAAAGTTAAATTACCACTTGTATGTTTTAATTGTAAAGAGATTGGACACTTTTCTACAAGATGTCCTAACAAAAGAAAAGATGATAGAAGTAATGATAGGTCATTTGAAAAGAAGTTTGACAGAGGTAATTACAGAAGAAACTGAAAATCAAAAAGAAGAGATACCTGAGACTACAAGGACAAAGGAAAGAAGGCCAGTTACCTAGCTAAATGCAAAGATGAAGATACTGACACCGAATTTGATGAAGACATTGAGATGGTATTTGTGGTAGTAAAAGATGATTCAGATGATGATGAAGAAAGGTATGTAGAAACTACACTCATATCTAAAGTTAGTAAAAATGATGTCTAGATCATAGATAGTGGCTACACTCACCATATGACCGCTGACAAAAAAAAATTTAAGACTTTTGAATACTATAATGGTGGTTTAGTAAGAATGGGCAATGATACACCTTGTCCAATTGAAGGTAAAGGAACTATAATGTTGAATAACCTGATAAAATGTGAAAATTCTTATTGGGTGAACAAATTGAACTATAATCTATTGAGTGTTTCTCAGTTGAATAATTTAGGTCACATAGTAGCATTTGAAAATAAGAAGGCAAAGATCTTTAATAAATTAGGAAGTATGATTGGTACCAGTGAGCAGACAAAAGGTAACTTATTCTATCTGACTGATACTGACACCACTTGTTTAATGGCTAGAAACGAAGACATATGGTTGTGGCACAAAATATTGTGTCATGTAAACTTGACAACATGATAAAGATAAGAAAAAATAGAAATGTAAGAGGCTTACCGATGATGACTAAGCCCGACAATATCATGTGCAAAACTTGTCAAAAAGGTAAGATGAAAAAGTATAGTTTCAAAGGCAAAACCCATACATCTGATGTCATTCTAGAATTAGTCCATACTGATCTATGTGGACCAATGAGGACAAAGAGTTACTATGGTGATAGATATTTTATTCTCTTTGTTGATGATTACTCTAGAATGATGACAGTTATGTTTCTAAAAGATAAATCTGAAGCATTCAATATGTTTAAATGGTAAAAACAATGGTAGAAAAACAAAGTGGTAAAGAATTGAAATGCTTAAGATTAGATAGATGAGGGGAATTTATTTCAGATGAATTCACTAACTTTTGCAATGAGCATGGAATCAAAAGATAGGTATGTGCACCGAGAACACCACAGTGAAATGGAATTGTTGAAAGAAGGAACAGATCCATTGTTGATTGTGCAAAGACACTGATGATAGAGAAAGGCATCACCCAAATCTTCTGGAGGGAAGATTTCAGTACTACTATTTATACATTGAATAGAGTACAATTGAAGAAATACACCAAGAAGACACCCTATGAGCTATGGTATGGTTACACACCCAATGTAAGTTACTTCAAAATTCTTGGTAGTCAATGTTATATCTTCAAAGATGATAGAAATGGAAAGCTTGAATCCTAAAGTGATGAAGGAATATTTATAGGGTATTCCACCAAGAGCAAGGCTTATAAATGTCTCAATAAAGCCTCTAACAAAATTGTTGAAAGTGCAAATGTAAAGATAGATGAATTTGTAGAGAAGAATGAAAAGGAAAGCACAAAAGAACTAGAGGACTACAACATGTTTGTTTATAATGAAGAACCTGGCACTCTACCCGACCAACAATGTAGAGCTCCCAAGCAACAGATTATTGCACCTGAGCATCAGGCCGCAAATACCAAAAATTAGGATATTGCTTAAAATGATGTACCAAGTGACGAAGATCAGAATGAAGGACAAAATGATAGACAAAGAATTGAACTTGTACTTTCCAGATATGTAAGAAGGAACCATCCATAAAACTAGATCATTGGAGACAAGAAGGCTGGTATGAGAACTAGAAGTAAGTCTCTAAACACAAGATGTCTTATTTGTGATTTTGAGCCAAAATCTGTTAATGTTGCACTTGATAATGAAGAATGGCTTAGTGTTATGAATGAAGAAATTGAGAAGATAGAGAAAAATAAGACATGGACACTTGTACTGAGACCAGATGACAAGAATGTTATTGGTACAAAATAAATATTCAGGAATAAACTAAATGAGAATGGAGAAGTCACCAGAAACAAAGCAAGACTAGTATGCAAGGGGTATGTGCAAGAAGAGGGAATTGACTATGGAGAAACCTTTTCACCCATTGCTAGGCTAGAAGGAGTGATAATATTACTTGCTTATGTTGCATATAAAGGATTCAAGGTATACCAAATGGATGTCAAGTCTATATTCCTAAATGGAATACTTGAGGAAGAAGTATACATTGAACAACCAGAAGGGTTTGTTGATCCAAACAAAAGGAACATGGTATGTAGACTACACAAAGCCTTGTATGGATTGAAACAAGCACCAAGAGCCTGGTATGAAAAACTTCATTCCTATCTCATAAGTATTGGATTTGTAAGAACTAGTGAAAAAAACAATCTTTATTTGAAGGAAGATACTGATGCTAACATTTTGATTGCTGAAATATTTTTTGATGACATCATATTTGGAGGCAATGAGATGATATGCAAATCATTTGCAAATGAAATGAGCAAAGAGTTTGAGTTGTCTATGTTTGGAGAGATTAAGTTATTTCTTGGTCTACAGGTCATGCAACAAGATGAAGGTACTCTAATTAGACAATCCAAATACATCAAGGAAGTGCTAAAAATATTCAAGATGGAAGATTCCAAGCTATTTGGAACACCAATGGCAACTGGATGTAATATGACAAAGGAGGACAATTCATCAGAGGTAAATCATACTTTGTATAGATCAATGTTTGGAAAACTCATGTATGTTGTACATACTAGACTAGATATTGCACATGCAGTAGGAATAGTTGCAAGATTCTATGCTAATCCAAGGGAATCACATATGACTGCTGTGAAAAGAATCCTAAGATATCTTAAGAATACCAAGGAATATGGCTTATGGTATAGAAGAGAAAGAAAATTTGAACTTAAGGTCTTTACCGATGCTGATTGGGCTGGAAACATTGAGGACCGAAAGAGCATAATTGGAAGAGCATTCTTTATGGGTGACAAACTTGTCACATGGATCAAAAAGAAGCAAGGATGCATCTCTCAGTCTACTGTAGAAGAAGAATATGTTGTTGTTTCTGCAAACTGCTCAAATACTACATGGATCAAATAGTTACTGGAAGGTATGCATATGAAAATTATTGAACCAGTAATTATCTATTATGATAATACCATTGCAATAAACATTTCCAAGAATCCAATCATGCATGCTAAGACAAAGCATATTTCTATCAAGTATCATTATTTGATATAACACATTCAAGAAAAGGAGGTAATACTTGAGTATGTGCAGTCAAAGGAACAATTAGTTGATATCCTCACCAAGCCACTACCCAATGATGCATTTGAGTACTTGAGAAAAAGACTAGGGGTCAAACCCTTGTCTACTGGTTAGTAAAATGACTAGAAGGCTGCATCAACCTACATATTATCAAAATATCATTCATGTTGATGCAAGAAAAGAGATGGACATCAAAGATACATCTATACATATCAAGGTATTTATCTACTTTGAGCACCATAGTTGTAATATTACTGATGGATTGGGAAATTCAAGGAGTATATTATGGATAGAAAGGATTGTTTGGCACTACTGTCAAATATTTTGGCATTGCTATCAAAGGGAGAGATTATATCCATTATCACATCAAGGAGATCACATTAAGGAGAGATTATATTCATCACATTATCCAAAGGGAGAGATGTAACCAAAAAGGGAGAATACATATAAAGGGAGAGAATTAATAACAAAAGACATCAAAAAGAGAATAGTGAAAGGGAGAGAGTTTGACACAAGAAAAGGACACATCACATCAGAGGAAGAAAGATTATACATTTATCTAGTGAAGGGATTGAAAACAAAGAGAAAGATGCAAGAATCAAATCTAAGCTATATAAGCTTACTGAGGACCAGATATTTGTATCGATTATAGTACATAAGATTGGTAGTTTGATGAACTTCAACCGTCATATTTCATATTGTATTAGTAATAATATAGTGTGATAATGTAGTGTGTTCCCATCAATGCCAAAGGGAGAGATTGATGAACTATAACTGATTGAATATTTTGAAGATGTTAAGTTGATGATCACATAGACATTACAAAGTTTATGCAAGACATTAAATCAGTTAATGTATTGTATTGTCATTGATGTCAACTTGATATAATCTGTATGGTCATGTACATATTGCTAAAAGACTTTAGAGAACCAATGAATCAAAGGCTATGCTATCAGTAATGCATATAAATCAAGTATTCACAAAGTGAGTGTATACCCTAATGGAGTGCACACCAATAGTTAGAGTAAATCAACGAGAGAAAAGCCACAATGTTACCTGAAAAGAAAATGCACAACATTACTGACGATCAAATTCACAGTGTTTCCCAATGAGAAAAGAACAGTGTAACCCGATGGATAGAATTACAGTGTTTCCTGATGGACAAAGATCTCAAAGACAACTGAAGTCACACCGAAAAATAGTCAGTTGTCACCGGTGAATAACTAAAGTATTGACCGATAGAAAAGAGAGTTTAGAAATAAAAAAATGCTTAGTTGTCAAGAGCTAAAAATAGACTTAACTGATAATTATCATTTTTTTAATTGACAAGATAAAGACGGAGATAAGTAAAGGATTTAAAGCTTCTTTGTCTAGTTGGAAAGAAGATCTCTATGAGATAAAACTAGAGTTTTTCTTTAAATCTAAGTGGCGATAATTGTGGATCGCGCCAAGATCAAGAAAGCCAAGAAATGGTGAAATCATGTCTATATAGGAGACATGCTTATTCATTATGAATAAGGGGAGTGACAAGAGAATAGATGTTGAAGAGATTCTGAAGGAAAAGAATGTCTTCATTCAGACCTGATCAATCAAGCTGAGGAAAGAGCTAAATTTTGCAGACACCGACGAACAGTGATACAATATCACAAAGTAGAATAGTGTGGAGTAAAGTTATTTAATTGATAATATTGATTAGAAAGGTAATGTACTTGCAATAGATCTGAAATTTTGTAATTCAAGTTGTATATGTGAACAGATCAATTTACTATTTTAGCTTAAACACTGAAGCATCAAGTCTCTTAACCAAGTAGGACTTAAAAGTATTTTCTAATTGAGATACATCCCAAGGAGTATCACAAAGTTTGATCATACAAAGTAGCATTGGATATGCCTGATACCTATTGATAGGCCAAGTGAGTGTTTGATCAAGGATGGTAGCATTAGATGCCATATACTGAGTGTAAAACTATCTATTTAAATCCTCTAACAAGGTCACACCTAACAATGTGTTTGTAACCTTTAACAAGGTTGGATCTTAACCGAGCTCACTTCAGAAGAGTGAAAATTTGGGGTATCGGTCCCAGTCATTTTTTCCCTTAACACGGTTTCCACGTTAAAAATCCATTTGTCATGTGTTTATGAGTCATTACTTTAGTGTTTTACATTTCACATAATTAAATCTGGATTGATCGGTATACACTATTTATTTACTGTGTTTCAGTAAATAGAAAGATTTCTTATCGGTAAACATATAGTAAAAGGTTTTACAAAGCATTTCAATAAGTAGTAATTTGATATAAGTATTTCAAGGCATTCATCTTATAGGACTGAAGATAAATAGAAGTATAATTTTGTGGTGCTAAGTTTGAAGGGTTGATTTAAGGATTCATTTTTGAGGCCTTTGATTCACCCCCACTCTCTCAGTTATTACTAATAGACATGTCTGATTCCAAGAAGCATAAGAAGTTTAAGCTTCCAACACCTCCAGTTTATTGAGAATAGAAAGAAACTACTTGCAAATCCAAAGAGTATCAACGTATTTCCAAATCAATCAAGCAAGAAATCGATTACTATGAGAAAATTGACAAGATCGTGTAAAACAACAAACTTTGAACTTTCATGGCCAAATATCCTATCAACCGTGCCTTTGTCACCCTTGAGAAATACGACTAGGCAAGCCTCTTGTTTCTAAAATCAATTCTTCAATTCTTCCATTATCATCAAACGCCATTCTTCCTCTTGAAGCATTAGATCAAACCTCTTTACATCAAATCAAATCAATCCCTTCTAGGTTGAAATACCTTAATCAAAAGTATTACAGATCTTCATCCTCAAAAAAATACAACATTGCTTGTAGACTATCAGTCTCTCTCAAGTGATTTAAATCCATTATTGATATCCCATTTTTATCGAGATCACAAATCTATCTTCAAGTAGAAAATATATCACTTAATCTATTTTTGTTTGTATCATCACAAGGTCTTGTTATACCTAGGTTTTGTTCTAAAAACCTTTAAATCAAAATCAATCATCAATCAATTTGAATCAATCATCAATCAAATCAATCCATATTCAATCATAAATCAATCCAATCACTCTAATCAAAATAAAATAAAATAAAATCAAGAATAAGATCTTTCCTCCATTCCCTTTCATTTCTCAGTCCTACATCTTCTAGGCTTCCATTCTTCTAAGTCTTCCATTATATGGTAGTTACTCGATCTCAAGCTAGAAACATGAGACTCGCAACACACGACACTTCCTTTAACGAGGAGAATCATTTTTCTCATCAATTCTTTCAAGGCAATGCAATACACGATGATAATCAACCCAATGTTCCTGAAGAAACAGAGTTAGTGGACCAAGAGGAAAGACCTACACAAGTGAATGATTTCCTTAGAGATCCATATAACTTAGAAATGGTTGAAAAGGCCATTAGTCAAAATAGAGGTGAAATCTTCTTGAATCTCATTTGAAATGGCATTACAGTGCCTACAGACTTTGATGAATTGCTCCTTACTTGAAACATCACCAAATCTACAGCTATTGTGACTGCAGCCATGGCTTCCAATTCAAATGCTACATCATCATGTGACACTAGTAAAGGAACTACTGGTTAACCTTCCACATCAATACCTACATCAACACCTATAACAACAACTACATCATCGGTCCAATTGACACAAGAACAAATCCAACAGATCATAAGAGTTTTTCCAAACATTACTGTGCATAATATCTCTCACACGATGATGAATACCACTTAAGGAGAAAGTGCCAGTGTCCACAATATAGGTAAAATTTCCATGCCTTTGTCTACATCATATATGTTTCAAACAACGGGCATGAAGACATCTGTAACCAACACATCTAGAGCTTATCAATATATACCCCCTCCTACAGTTGGTATGGCCTCCACTGGGTTTTCATCTGCACAAATTGGAGGAGGAGGAACTTATGTGGCACAATTTACTCCAAATAATGCTCCTTATTTAGCCCAATAGGTTAATGAGCTCAAAAGCCTTGTGTATGGTTTACAGAATGGGGGAAAAAAGGAGTTTTCATTTGAAGAGATTTGTCCCTATCCATTTGACAAGTCCATCACAATGCAACCATCCCCCCAAACTTTGAGATGCCTAAATTTGAGAAATACAAAGGTGAAACATGTCCTCTACAACATCTCAAATAATTCTACATCGCATGTCAAGAAGTTTCCTATAATGAAAATTACCTAAAAAGCCTCTTCACTAGGAGTCTTGGAGGTGCAACTTTGGAATGGTTCATGGCCCTTCCTTATGGATCAATCTCTACTTTCTCTAATCTTGCAGAGAATTTTGTTGGACAATATTCATATAACATTGAGCATCAAGCAACACTCAGCGATTTGTGCAATACTAAACAAAAGAATGGAGAAACCTTTTCTATTTTCTTACAACAATGGAGACATATTGCAAATCTCATGCCATGGAAAATACCTGAGATTCACTTAATTGACATCTTCACAAAGAAATTGATCTCTAAGATGTCATTCCAAATGAAAATGGCTTCACCTGACACCTTTGAATCCCTTGTCAAAAAGGGAAAATACATTGAAGATGGCCTTTTTCAAAAGAGTAGCATCAAACATTATACTCCTTCCAACAATGATAAACCAAAATTTTGGAGTAAAAACAAAGGAGTTGTCAATGATGGAGTGACTAATTCCAAAACTGTTCAAAATGTTGAGGCATCCAACAATAATAATAAAAAAAATTGCAATAACAATCAGAATAAAAATTAGAATCACAACAACAATCAAAATCAGAATCAATATCAAAACAACAATTAGAATAACAATCAATAGCAACTGTGCAACCAATCATATATGTTCCCTCGTAACAACAACAACAACAACAACAACAACAACAACAACAAAAACAACAACAACGATAAGAACAACAATCAGCAATGATGACAATTCACCACATTAGCAGACCCCTTAGACATAATCTTTAAACAACTTGCAGATCAAGGAATGATGATATATCCAAATACTCAGCCTTTCGATGAAAATCAACCCAAACCCACTTCGTATAGAGATAATGAATATTGTGATTATCATCGCATCAAAGGACATGATACCAAAAAATTCATGAAGCTTAGACACTTTGTGCAAGATCTCATTGAAGATGGAAAAATCAAAGTTGAAGGCCAGAATGAATCCTCATCAAATGTGAAACTTAAAGTATACAATCAGCCTTTTCTACCGCACAATCAGAACAATGCATCCAACGTAATTCCATATGATTACTCTACCAATACTATCATAGGCAATGATTGAACATGTGGGATTCTAGAAGAAAATGATATCTTTGGGTTTGACGCTCTTTGTGGACGCATCGAAGAATCTAAAACACATGTCAACACCATAATCCTCAATGTTGTTGATTGTAATGCTACCACACGTAGACCCAGAGTCACTGTCCAAGCTACTAATAAACCTTCTACATCTGCAAATCCACTAGTTGCACTATTTACTACTACTTAGCATGCTTCACGCTATGACCTATTGGCTCAGTTAGAAAGATGCCTGCACAAATATCCATTCTAGAACTCCTGCATACCTCACCAATTCAAAAAGTAATTCTTGAAGATGCTTTGAATGAATCTCGTGTTCCTGAAAATATCAATGCTGCTCAATTTCAAGCTATGATAAGGAATTTAGCTACACAAGAGCATCTTGTTTTCACCGATAAAGACTTCCATGGTCCTAACCTTCATCATATTAAATCCCTCCATATCGAAGCCAAAATTCAATCCACTAAAATAAAATGATTCCTTATAGATGGTAGATCTGGCTTAAATTTGTGCACATTGAAAATGATTTGTAACATAGGTCTTTTTGAAGACCTCCTAGATGTAAAAAAATGAATCACAATAAAGGCCTATGATGACAGAGAATGAGAAAGCAAGGGTTTAATCACACTACCCTTACAAGTGGGCCTGACCTTAATTGAAACTGTTTTCCATGTGTTGGATCTGAATCTACCATACAACATCTTGCTGGGTGATCCTGGATACACACTATCAAAGGTGTACCCTCTACTTATCATCAATGCCTCAAGTTCCCACACCATGCTAGAGAAATCACAATTCTTGGAGATCCTGAACCCTTTCAATACTACAAGAGACTAGAAGGAAAACAATCCAATTACTATCCATTGAATGAATTAGGCTGACATTTCAATAAAGAAATATTTGTTCTAGGAACTTCCTCAACTCCAGAAAAGACATCAGAGATACAATTTGATCAATCCAAAGGAAAGGAAACATTCACTGAAGACAAATCCTATGGATCTGAAACAAAGACCACCTTTATAGATCACGGCATGGGAGAATATAAATTTGAAAGTTCTCTATGCATTGGACAGCTCCCTTTGTCCCCAAAATCCTATGGGAGACCGTCACTATTACCTCCCTCTAAAGAGAAAGATCTCATGCATTGCAAAACAACCACTTTTGAACATTGGGGGTCCTTATCAGATGAGCACATAGAATGCAATGTCCTTGATTGGCTCTACAACAATGAAGAAGAAAAACCTATAACATTCCCTAAAGGAAAGTATATCAAGGTTACTCCCATTTTTGAAAGCATGGGCTATCATGGTACTGGTCATGGTGCTAATGAAACTGGTAATAAGAAAATTATAACAAAAAATGGCCATCCTCAAGGTCATGGATTGGGTTCCGTAGAAACTAAGACTAACTTTGCTAAAGACTATTGTTTAGCTGCCTCAGATTCAGACACGGAAGAAGAATTTTTTAAAATCCCTTTCCAATATGTTGAAGATGACCTTAACAACCTTACCCATGTCTTTGCTATCACCCAAGCTGACCTTTCATCCCATTGTCTTCCCCTCACAAACCATGAACTAATTGATTGGGATCAACAAGATTCACCACCATCTTTAGACATTTGTGATTTGAATGAGGTAGTTTTGGCTCTCTTTAGACTTAAGAATCTTTGATAGTACAAACATCAGATCCACTATAGTGAGCATGCCTACTTTGGTAGCCAGGTCAATTATCTTATTCTTAAAAATGACAATAAAAATAAAGATCAAAATAATGAAAATACAAAAACATCCCCTAGTGAAAACCTCTTGTAGGCACCTTCAGATGAATAAAAGGACAAAATAAAGGATGCATCCTCTAGTGAAAACCTTTTTGAGGTACTAGAGGAGGGAGAAGCTGACCTGTTGTTCATATAATCGGAACCAGAAATATCCTTAATGATTGTTGAAGATACTATCCTGATTAATCTAGGAACAAAAGCATATCCACATATCACTTACATTATAGTCTCTCTCAGTGATCAAGAAGAGAAAGACATGACAACATTCCTTCATAAGCATAAAATAAACTTTTCCTTTACCTACAAGGATATGCCTAGGCTAGATATAGATCTTGTCATGCACCATCTTGCTATGGATCCCAATGTGAAACCTGTTAAACAAAAATTATACAAGATGCATCCGCAAGTAGCATTGGTAGTGAAAGTAGAGCTTCAGAAGATGCTAGATGATGAAGTAATCAGACCTATAGACTATCCTGAATGGGTCTCCAAAATTGTACTAGTAGGAAAACCTGCTAGGGGCATCTACATTTGCACTGACTTCAGAGACCTAAACCTTGCATGTCCTAAGGATGATTTTCCATTCCCAAATATTGACATTATAGTGGATTTGACTATTGCACATGAGATGTTGTCCCTCATGGATGGCTTCTTCGGTTAAAATCAGATCAGGATAGTGCTAGAAGATCAACATAAGACTGCCATCACAACACCTTAGGGTACCTTCTATTATCAGGTGATGCCCTCTGGCCTTAAGAACACTGGTGCAACATATTAGAGAGAAATGACAACCATCTTCCATGATCTCCTGCATGTCATCATGGAAGACTATGTGGATGATATTTTGGGAAAATCCAAGACACGAGAATCACACATCCCTATCTTCGCTACCATTTTTGAGCGATTGGAAAAGTATAAGCTTCAGCTAAATCCCAAGAAATGTGTCTTTAGAGTACAATCTGGTAAGCTGCTAGGATACATTGTGTCATGAGGTGGAATAGAAGTTGACCCAAAGAAAGTAAAATCCATCTTAGAGATGCCACCACCCAAACATTGAAATAGCTGTGCAGCTTACAAGGAAAACTATAGTCCATCAAGAGATTCATGTCATAGCTGGCAGATAAGGTGCATCCATTCTCTCATCTTATGCACAAGAATATCAAATTCCAATGGGATTGCTTATATAAAAATGCATTTGAGAAGCTAAAAGGATATTTGGCTAATCCACATGTGTTGGTACCACCTGTTTCTGACCGTCTTCTGATTTTGTATATATCTGCCACATAAATTTCCTTAGGTGTTGTGTTGGCCCAATTAGATGATTTTGAAAAAGAGAGAAATTTATTATCTCAATAGGACCCTTATTGGTTATGAGTTGAATTATTCCATCATTGAGAAAGCATGTTTGGTTGTTGTCTTCTACACACAAAAACTATGACATTATATGCTCAATCATAAGATTCACCTTGTTGCCAAGATTGATCCACTCAAATATCTCTTGTCACGCACTGCTCTTATTGGCCATACTGTGAAATGGGTTATGATCCTTAGTGAATTTGACATTGTTTATGTGGATCAAAAAGCTATAAAAGGACAAGTTATTGTAGATCAGTTAGCTGAAGTACCCATTGACAATAAACATCCACTAATAATAGATTTTCCAGATGAATCAGTCCTCAATCTTTCCCTGAGTACCCCATGGAAACTTTATTTTGATGGATCATTTACTAAGAAAGGATCGGGGGCAGGAATCTTGTTTGTTACACCAAAAGGGGATCTGATCCCTAATTCTTATAAATTACAATTTCCTTGTACAAACAATATTACAGAATATGAAGCCCTTGTACTTGGACTCCATCAGGCCATACAATGGAATATTCTTATTTTGTTGGTATTAGGTGGTTCACAATTGGTTATCAAACAAGTTATGGATGAATATCAAACAAAGGATGATAAGTTGTTTCCCTATCCCTGCACAGTCGAGGACCTCAAACAACATTTCACTAACTTGGTCTTCCAGAAAATTCCAGTCGAGGACCTCAAACAACATTTCACTGACTTGGTCTTCCAGAAAATTCCTCGCACAAACAACAAAGTAGCTGATACAATGGCTACTATCAGGTCCCTAATCACCATGCCAAAACACAATACATGGTGTGAATTTCTTGTTGAGAATCTTATGGTCCCTGCCTATGAAAAATTGAATTCTGAAATGGTGTGTGAAATTTCTGATCCTAATTCCCCATGGTACCAAGAAGAATACTCCTACCTTCACAATGGAAATACCCCACTTGCCTTAACCCCCAATCAATGTAAAGCCTTCATTCGTCGCACTTCTCGTTACACAATTTTTGGTGATACCCTTTTCCTAAAGCATTTTGATGAAACTCTTCTAAGGTGTCTGAATTCTGATGAAGCACAAACTTCCTTGGAGGAGGTACATCAAGGAATCTATGGGGCTCACTCTAGTGGACTCACTTTGGCCAAGAAGTTGTTATGCACTAGATATTACTGGCCTACTATGGAACAAGATGCCTACAAATATGTGAAGAAATGTGTGCCTTATCAACAACACAACGATTTGATAACTGCTCCATCCCAATCCTTTTAGCCCACTATCACCCCTTGGTCTTTTTCCCACTAGGCTCTTGACCTCGTTGGCCAAATTTTCCCTAGTTCTTCCAATGGCCATAAATACATCCTTGTCTCTACTGAGTACTTTACAAAGTGGGTCAAAGTTGTTCCTCTCACCTACACCACTAGAAAATAGATCTCAAAGTTTATTTTGAACTATCTTATCTGTTACTATGGCATTCCTCAAGACATCATTACTGATAATGGAGGACCTTTTAAAAACAAAGATGTCACAAAGCTGTGTAGGAAATTAAACATTACCCACCATACCTCTTCCAACTATTTCCCGCAAGACAACGGTCAAGAAGAGGCTTCAAATAAAACTATCCTCAAAATCCTCAAGAAACAGTCGATGAAGTTGGCCGCAATTGGCACCTTTGCCTCAGTCCTGCCCTTTGGGCCTACCGCACTTCCATCCATACCCCCACTAGAGCCACTCCCTTTTCCCTTGTTTACGACACCAAAGCTATTCTACCCATCAAAATTGAGCTCCCTTCCCTCATAATTTCTCTAAAGAATCTATTTTCTGAAGAAGAATATAGAGTTACTCGGTTCCAAGAGCTAGAAATCCTTGATGAGAGATTCCTCAGTGCCCTAAACCACCTCCACCTATATCAAAATCGCCTCTGCCTCCAGTTCAACAAATTGATTAAACCTTGTTAGTTTGAGGTTGGTGATCTTGTCCTACGACACAATATGAAGAACCTCCAGAACTGTGACAAGAAAGGAAATTTTGAGCCTAATTGGTTGGGGGCCTTCATCATCACAACAAAGTTTGGGTTTGGCGCTTATCAAATTGCTTCACCAAAGGGAGATCCGATCCTTGATCCTGTAAATATTGTACATCTCAAGCACTTCAATGATTGATCCTTCAGTAGTCTATTGTACATTAGAAAACTATCAAAATCCAAAAAAATCAGAAAAGCAGAAAATCCAAAAACATCAAGAAATCAAACAAATCAAAAAAATCAAAAAAATTTAAAAAAACATAAAAAATATAAAATCTTGCAAAAAGTATAAAAAAAGAAAAAAGAGAAAGAGAAATAAAATCATACATTTGTGAAAACCACTTCAGTGGCACAATGGATAAGTACCATGGTGAAAACATGTCTTAGGTGCCATGTGTAGTTAGATCCACCATCTATTCCCCCCCACCTTTCATACAACCTCCATCACCTTCCATAATAACTCCACTACCCATATCTGTGCAAGTAGTCCCCTGACCACTTTCCACTTTCAGAATAAAATTGCATTCCTGCACGACTGAGCTTACCCCATCAACACTGAGATTTATTCTAGACACAGTGACCGCAAACGTTTCCAACAAATCAGCAGACAGATTGAATTTTCTAGTTTTGTTCTATTCACAAGCAATTACCAGTGAATTCCCATTTCAATCAATCAATATTTTTCCCATTAGGATGTATCCTTCTGGTGTCGGTTCTTCTATCAATTATCACACCAAATTTGTTCATGGCAAGAAATTTTGGACTGAATGATTGCTTGGTCAGGATGCCTTTTTGTGGATTTTATCTTGTGTTTCAATGTGTCCTTCTCGTGACAACCTTGATCTTTCATATCTTGGTTCTTTATGGTGAGTACATGTTAGAATATGTGTCATTTGTGGTATGATCTACTTGTCATATGTTTTTAGTGCATTTGTGTTTGATGTTCATTTATGACTATGTATGCCTCACTAGGGGCAAGATTCATGCATCTCAAATCCCTAAAAAGATCTAGGTGTATTGCGTCTCCTCATGAGAAACATTTCATATGTTTCATCATACCTGATATCTTGGATTCTTGTTCCTAGCACCCTATTTGTCTAAGAGTCTAGTCCGTGCAAAGGAACCATGTCACTTGTGTTTTCTAGCACATGGTGAATAACTCCTTTTGAAAAATCAAACTAGGGTGTGCTCTCCAACATTAACATGGTATAAATCCCACTATCATTATGTAGTTAGGATTGCATTTTAGCTAGGTCATATTTCACTTTGCATTTTTCTCTTGGAAAGGTTTTTGTTTATTCCCCCTATCCAGTCACCTAAGTGATTCTATTAGACCTATTTGATACACACAAAAAAAAATAGTATCCTCGTATCTTCCATTTTGTATTGCATTCATCTAGTTATTATATTCATCCATTTCATTATATTATTAATTATCCCCTAAGTCCATTCATTAATTATTAATCATTATAGTTGCATTGTTAATTCATTAATCATTACTCATTATAGTTCCATTCATTAATTATCCATTACATTCATTAATCATTAATCATTATAGTTGCATTGTTAATCCATTAAGTCCATTCATTAATTACACATTTACTCTTTATTCAATTATATATCATCACATTACATCATTACACATAATGTACACCCATCTACAAGCATTTCACATATATCATTAATCATCATATGCATCTCATCCCTACATCACAAATAGGTCAGCATAATCATATAAATTCATCTCATCCTGCATGTCAGTCATAAACATCATATACATATAAAATCATAACACATCATATCCATCCTGCATAAACATCACATAAAATCATGTTACAACATAAAGTAGATCACCATCATAAAAGTCCATATATATAATGTCCATCATATATCAGTGTCTCATAATGTCATACAAAAATGTGTATAAAAATTTTCTGAAAGAGTCATCACGGTGGCTGTGATGGCCCCGCACCCCTGCTAGAACGGGGTGGTAACCGCACTGATCCCTGGGAATCCTGACCTATACTCCAAGATGAAGACCTCTTTGGGTATGCTATCTCTTATTGTCCCTTAGGCATGACTCTATGATATAGGCCCATGTAATATATGACCTCTCATCCTCTCCTTTTGGTATCCCTCTGTGCTGCAAATGCATCTGCTAGCACCTGTCTCAAACTTGCAGCAGTACCTTCCTACCAAGATATATCTTTCTCTACCCTATAGCTCTCTACCCATATTTGCACAACATCTCACTGCACTTTCAAATATGCTATCTGTGCTGACATGGCTGCCAACTCCTCTCCTTCACCCTCCTCCTGTCCCCCCATCCCAAACTCTCCACCATCCATCCGGGCTTGTAGAATGTCGAATGCCCTTTGTGCACCATCTCCCCGTGCTCTCTCTACCACCAAAGTCCCTTGTACTTGAGCTAGCTCTATCTATAAGCTACTCACTGTGGCTTGTGAGGTGGCCAAAAGTCCCTGTAATCTCAGGATCTCTGCTTGAGAAGTAGTCTCAGTCACCTGAGATATAGCTAGTAGCCCTTGTACCCTCTATAACTCTATTTGTAGGATGTCTTTCTCTGCTACTACTATGCCGTGCATATCCTAAGCTACATACTCTACCAGTGGCCCCTATCCCTATCCCTATCCTAGTGGTCCTTGTGGCCCCTGTCCATGTACCTATCCCTGTATGTTTGGGACAACTGGTGGCTACCTCCCTGCTAGTATCTCCACTTGTCCTCGTTGCCTCATGATGGCTACCCTAGGCCAAAATCTCCTCCCCCCAACATCTCCTCCATCTCCTCCCTCCTCATCATCATTGTCACCATCCTATCCTCCTCCCTCCTCTTCGTCTTGAGGTTGCTCATCTGCTTGCACTTCCCTAGGAATCATCAGTCTGATCGATCTATGAGTTTCCCACCACTATGCATATGGTGGCACTACCCTTGTCTCATGAAGTGACTCCCGTGCTTTGATCCATTCCACTCCCACCATGCCCAGCCATAATCTTTGAGCTCCCCATAGGTCAACCCCAATCCCCTATATGTTTCCTACCTCCCGAGTCACCAAAGGATGACAAAATCCATTCGGCACGGCCTCCTGCACCTGTCCTATCTATCTCCATACCCTGTACGACATGTAACTGCATATAACATAGGATGTGCATCCTATCAACCAACATTCGGTCTATATAAATCTCAAGTAATAAGAGTCATAATGATCATCCTCCGCATATCCATCCCCATCCTACTGTGGGACCTGATGGCCCCACAACTCACATCCTACATATGGTTCCCAATGAATGTCACCCATCTCATCTAATCTCCTCCACCAATACCCAATGGAGTATGTAGACTCATAGCTAATCGGTGGCTAGTACTTGCATGCAAATGGCTCATACACCTCTCTAGTCTCATGCATGCGAATAGAGTGTATGACAGTTATATGCTTCCATACCCATACCAGTAACAAATTACAATCGGGTCCTAATGCCCTACCCTTTTGGTAGGTGTACATGTGCAGATCATAATAGAGTTGTCCCAATATGGTATAAGCCCAGCAATACTGTGGGACCTGATGGCCCCACAACTCACATCCTGCATATGGTTCCCAATGAATGTCACCCATCTCATCTAATCTCCTCCACAAATACCCAATGGAGTATGTAGACTTGTAGCTAATCAGTGGCTAGTACTTGCATACAAATGGCTCATATGCCTCTCTGGTCTCATGCGTGCGAATAGAGTGTATGACAGTTATATGCTTCCATGCCCATACCAGTAATAAATTACAACCGGGTCCTAATGCCCTACCCTTCTGGTAGGTGCACATGTGCAGATCATAATAGAGTTGTCCCAATATGGTATAAGCCCAACAATATTGTTGTCCATCCTCCACCATGCTACTCAACACCCGTGCCCAGTTGATAAGGAATCCCTTCCCTACATGATCTGACATCATCCGACCTCCTATCAATCCAACTAAATAAAGTGTCACCCATCGCAATCATGGTCGTGCCACCATCGTCCCCGCCCACGACATCCACTATCATTTCATCAGAATATCTGTATATTCCCTCCCGAAGGCCATCTCCATGTATGGCTCTGACCCTTTGAAGAAATACATAGGTATCATCCCCCAAATTGGTACTCTGTCAATCCTCCACACATCGTCTAGAGTAATAGTAGCTTCCCCTATGGGGAACTGAAAGCTCGAGGTAGTACTATGCCACCTCTCAATCAATACCGACATAAGTGAATTATGCACGCTCAAGTGGGGCTAGAGCTGAACATGATCTAACCTGCACAAGGTGACTAAACTCCACTCCTCTACTGTCAGCTCCTGTGCTAGTGTCATCATAGCAGGATAACACTCTCTCACCCTGAAGGAAATTGTGTCCTCCTACATCCAACACATACCAATGTCAGCAATCAGATAGCTTTCTTTCTTGATCTAGGGCATCAAAAAGTGCCCTTGGATCCCTTTCCCTCTACTTTCCCCCCCTTTTTCATTTATTTTTGGGTCAATTGGTGCAGATGCTTGTTTACCCTGGCAGATGGCAGTTTTCATAGTCGTCGATCTATGGAGACGGTAGTTTAGGTCATCGCCTCTTTTCCGCGCAGACAGAGAACCTACTTTGTCATCTTTCTCCCCTTTTTTCCTCCCCCTACCTTGCAGACGGTGATCATGCGATCTTCATCTACGCAGATGACGATCATCGATCGACCATCTATGAAGACATTGCTCTGTCGATTGTCGTCTATGCAGATGACGGTGAGTCGACCACCATCTCCATTGCAGGCCGGTTTGGAACACTTTTCGAGCATCATAAATGTAAAATAAAAACTTAAAAGCATAAAGGATAGAGAGGTCTTTGACTACTCACTAGTGGTCCTATGTCTGCGGGTCGCTGATGTGTCCTAACTTGCTCCCCAAGCATTGCACGCTCCCGGATAGCCTCCATCTATTCTCTCTTCTTCTATCTTTTTTCTCTCTGTGAATGAAAATGACTTCTCTTTGGGCCCTGGTGGGCTATTTATAGCCTCTTGGGACCCATTTTTTTTGTCCTTCTCCCCGTTTCCCATTCTGGTCCCCATTTTTCCTCCATTTCTTTTGGACACACCATGCAATTGGTTTTATTTCCCCCTCTTCCTACTTTTTTTGAGAAAAATTTATTAAAATATGTTATTTTTTCCTATTATTTTCTCGAGGGGGCACACTCCTCTACCTACGTCACCTTAGGTTTTCCTGACCTTTTTGGGGCATCTTATTTTCTTTTCTTTGACGCGATGTCACTTTCGACGACGCATCAATGAGTGGAAAAATGTAGACGTCTAAAATCGTCCTTATATTAATTTAATTAATATTCCCATAACATTATAGTTAATGTTAATTAATTATATTTGTTATATTCTTCTATCTATTTAATTTATTTATTTATTTAAATATGATCCACTTTCATAATATTTAAATCTTAATTTAAATATTATTCCCCCTTTAATGTATTAAATCTTATTTATATACATTTCCCTAATTTATCCCTTTTAAATAAATTTATAATTTATTTATTCCTCCACATGACTTAATTCTACTAAACCACAATTAATCTAAATCTAATTTGTAATAAACTAATTTGAACCTAGATCCTACCCTACCTCACGTCACTCTCACCAAATAGACCCACTCACTAATTAACTAAGGTTAATTAGGCTAATTTTAAGATTCCTAAACATATTAGTCCTAATTATTTGCTCACACATGTGTCAGCAAATTTCCAAATTTGAATTTTCAAAGTCATGCTAATTTGGTGCCAACAAGATTTCTTACAACCTTGATGACACTTTCTTACACTTTCTAAAAGTGTTTCATTGGACTAAAACTCTTACACCTCTTACAAGATCCTTCACATGTGTACTTTAAGTACGCTTTGACCCATCACATCACAAGTTGCTCACACATGTGTGAGAAAATTTGGCCTCTTTCATGGCTTATGTGTCCCTCATGTGGCACCTATGTGGATGCCACATGAGCTCCACCTCATCCAAGCCCTCTCCTTCTTTCCAAAAATCTATAAATAGAGGCCATTGCAAAGAGAAAATTGTCTCCCTTTTATGCATTGTTATCATGTTAGAATTACTCTAGAATTTCTTAGTTCATGTTCATGTTTTTATGCTTTTGTTCATTATTGAATCTAGAAATCACATGCTATGATTAATGGTGAATGAATCTAGTTCTATTATCTCATGCATATCATTATAGCTTAGTGTTGCATCTTCATCTTCATTGGTGAAGGATTGAGACAAGTTCCTCATACTTGTTCTTGAGCTCTTCATCACATCCATTAGTTGCATTATAGTTTTAATCCATAGAAAGAAAATCAAGTGGGATTTTAATATTGTGTTGGCAGAGCACACCCACATACATCTCTAAGAGAAAATAAACAAGGCATTGGGTGCCCTTTTTCAGCTCATTAGAGGTTATGATGGAAGTCTTATTTTGAAGTATGTTTTTAGACATGTTAGTGTGGTTTATTGATTTATATCTTTAATGTTTGCATGTCTGAGCGTGCTCCCAATAGGTAGATTTCCAACATATACAACTACCACTATGCAGGCGGCCAAAGCCACTGAAAAGGCTATGACAGAAACTAAAACCACCTTCAAATTATTCTAGATCTAAACCTTGGGCTCCTCAACCCAAGCGTGAGTTCACTCGTCTAGGAGAACCCTCGACATGGTTTACAAGACTCTCTTGGAAAATCAAATGCTCACTCCTCTAGATAATCTACATCCTTTCAATCCACAACCATGACCTTCTTGGCGGAATGAATTTGTTCACTGCGATTACCACTAGAACAAGGGTCACAAAACAACTAGCTACATGCAACTGTGACATAAAACTCAGGATCTTATCGAAAGTAAGGTTGTTTCTATGGGGAGTCACGACAAGAACTCAGATCACTAGACATTCAAAGAACCATTTCCTTCTCATGAGAAAGGTGAATCCTCTAAAGATAAAAATGCTCATGCCAAGGTCAACTATACATACACCAATAATGATAATATCATTAATATGGTTGAACTTGTCGATGTTGAATATTGTGACATTGTTACCATTAAGGGAAGAGAAGATTCTCCTAAACACAAAAATCCCTTTGTCCTACGAGGACATATGTCCCAATCCTCTAACCAAGAACAATCTCAAGTTTGGGCTAACACCATTACTCGTTCTCGTAATTCTCAAAGGCCCTGACCCTTCTACATCTGCACCAAAACAACCTGTAGATAATACTATTTTTGGCACTACCAACAAGAATTTGAAAGTTTTCCCATTGTCTAATGTTTCTAATTATAGCATACTAGACCAATTGCAAAGAACCAATGCTCAGATCACTATCTTCGAGCTACTGAAAATCTCGCCTACTCACATGGAGATTCTTGACAAAGCCCTCACTAAGGCAATTGTTCTGAAATATTTAGATTTAGACCGGTTTCAATCCATGGTAGGTCACCTAAACTCACCTTATTACTTATCTTTCTCTGAGGAAGAAAATCATTCCTTGAGTCATCCGCACAATAACCCCCTGCATATCAAGGTCATGATTGGCCGAAAGTGTGTTCGCCATGTCCTTACAGATAATGGTGCTGGTCTTAACATCTGCTCTACTAACTTTCTTGCTTAGTTAGGCTATGGTGAAGACTATATAGATGCCCATAAAAGGATCACCATTAAGGCATATAATGAAGAATAGTGGAAATATAAAGGGCTAGTTGCGTTACCAATCTGAGTTGGACCTGTCGAAAGGGATGTTATCTTTCAGGTTATCGACATTCCTCTAGCATACAACATACTATTGGGAAGAACATGGATCCATGAAATGCAAGTGGCTCCTTTGACCTATCATCACTGCATAAAATTCCCATTCCAAGGATCCGAAGTGACCATGCCTGCCAATGCAAGCTATGATTGCAACATGCTTACCAAATCTGCAGATAGCTTTGTTCCCACAAACAAAGAGTCTACTGAGTTCCTCAAGACCAAGCTAAAGGAAATGGAAAAAACTCTAAAACTTAAGGACACTGGAACGGGGATATCAGATTGAACCTATGTTATCAATAACATCTCTACCTCTATCCCATGTTCTTATGGGAGGCCTTCTGAGGACAACAAACCTTCTACAACTCCTCAAAAAAAATATGGTGGCACCTTTGCATAGGCTGTGACATCACTACAGGAAGAAGATGAAAACATGGCTACTGTAGCCTAGATCTATAAAGGGGAGGATACACCTGAGTAAATCACTCCACCTTGTGACATAGAACCTAAATAGTATGGCAAGGGTCTATCTATTATGAAGCACTTTGGCTATAAAGGGAATGGTCTTATAGGATGGAACCATAAAGTATTTCTTGCACCACTTGAAGCTATTTGTAGATGAGCATGTGAATCTACAGGTCTAGGCTTCAAAAAGATCCCATTTCACTTAGGGATTAACAAATTTATGCCACAACTAGATCAGCAACCGGAACCTAAAGGCACATCTACACCTAGAAACTCAGAGGATAGCTCTAATGAGGATTCCTTTCCTTGTCCTATTCCTCCAGATCTTTTCACGCTCTTCACTGATCCAAATGATTTTATACCATGTGTAAGTATGATTGGGACTAATAGTGACTCTAATGAAACTACTTCACTCGCTCCACTAACATACGAGCGATTGAGAGAAATGCAAAATGTCAATCCTGGTCATCAGGGTGAACTATATACACCACCACACTTCCAAGAGCAGTTTGAATAAGAAAAAATCCAACAACTCATCACTGCTACACAAGAAGAAGAATCATATGGTGCTTCTAGTGGTGATGAAGTACCTCTCTCAAGTAGTAATAATTCACACAAGTATGAATTTGATTCCCTATTTGATGCAACCTTTGACAAGGAGGTAGATATTGTACATGCTTACGAAAACCCTCTCGAAATAGGTGAAGGGTCTAGTGTTAGGAAAAACAAGTTTGATTCCATCGATGTTAATTTGTCTTCTAATATGGTTGTGAGGGGTCAAAGGAACTCGACTGCACCTCTTGATGAGATCACTTTAGGTCTTGACTTGCTAGTCCATGATTTTGATGACTACACCGTGAATACACTAGAACCTTAAACCTCTCTTCCACTCTACCATCTCAAGCTCATAGAATAGAACTCTTCCTCTCTATCCAATGAAGTCCTTACATTCCAAATTGACTATTCTCTTTCCTTCTACCTTAACATTGTCAAACCAGTAACGTCCTCCACCAGTGAAGATAGTGTCAACATGACTAAAGCTGATATCAACTATCTCTTTCAAAAAATTAAAAGAAGAAAGAATAGGCTCTCTGATGGTTAAAACCACATTGTGGTAGTATCAAAGCCTAAAAAAGTAAAAATAAAGGACATATCCGAGGGTGAAAACCTCTATGAGGTGCCCGATGATGGGATACTTGATATACTTCCAAGTCATTTTTAGGAATGGTCATCTATGCTAATTGAACCAACTCAACTAGTAAACTTGGGTACAAAAGCAGAACCTTAGATCGTTCATTTGGAAAAGTCATTATCTGAGGAAGAAAGAAAGGAATTCATTTCCTTATTCTAGAGAAAAAAGGTCAAATTTGCATGGACATATTTGGACATGCCCATATTGGATCCTAATCTGATCATTCATCACTTGTCCATTACACCAGGCATCAAGCCTATCAAACAAAAGCTCTGGAAGATGCATCCACATGCGGCATTACTTGTCAGAGCTGAATTGGAAAAACTTATTAAAGTTGTATTTATCAGAGCAATTGACTACACAGAGTGTATTTCCAACATTGTTCCAAAATTAGAACATGATAAATCAATTTTAGTTTGCACAAATTTCTGAGACTTGAACAAGGCATTGTAGACCTTATGGAAAGATATATTGTCAATTAGTGTCAAAACATTTAGTCAACTAGTGTCGACCAAGCCAGCAAGCATTATGCAAAGTCTTGAGTGATCAGCATTGCCTGAGTGATCAGTATTTCCTGATTGATCAGTATGACTTGAGTGATTTACAGTATCACCAGAGTAGAATTCTAGACCTGAGTGACAGTTTGAAGTTGACCTTGCATATATTGTTAAATATAATTTTTTTTATTGCAAGACGACTTACAAAGTTATTGTTTGGATAAAGATATATATGTAAGATAGTTTGTTTTATTAAATGTGTGAAAAAGAATAAGTAAGAATGTATGCATAAGTGTAAAGACATGCAAATGGTAGTTTGATTAAGAGAAGAAGTATTCAGGATAGAAGAGTCTCATCTATCACATTTAGGTGATCATTTATATTCAGAAGGATCTTATTCACCAATCGCAGTTGCACAGAGAAGATCATCAACTGGTTCATTCTCACAGGTGGATTAACAAAATCCTTTAACAAGGTGGACCTAACAGTCCTTTCTCTAAATCTCTTAACAGAGTTGCATTACTTATTGTATTGTACAAAATCCTTTATCAAGGTGGACCTAACAATCCTTTCTAAGCTCCTAACAGGGAAGACCATCAGAAGTGGTCATTGTAAGCTCTAACATGCTAAATTTATACTGCAGTGCTAAATCTTGTGGGTATCATCCCCACCCCAGTTTTACTTTCTTTTGGAAGATTTCTGGGTAATCAAATATTGTGTTATGTGTTGTGTATGATTCTTTACTTTCAAGTTCTATGCATGCAAACAAATAAGTTAACCTAATTGTGGATTAAAAGGATTAAGTTTTATTGGTTCCTGATTCACCCCCCCCCCCTCTCAGTCATTGGGCACATCATATATTTCCAACAATTGGTATCAAAGTTGTGGCTCTCTTATCAGAATTTTAACAACTTGAGAAAAGATCAGAGGCTATGGAAACATATAGACTAGAGAAAGCCATAAAGAATGAAAAGATAGATCTTAAAGTGGCCATGGATCAGATCATGAAACTTAAGGATCAACTCTCTATTTCACTGAAAAGAAGAAAAGAATTAGCAATACAGATGAATGACAAGAACTCTATAGAAGAAAGAATTGAAGACTTTTGCAAGGATAGAATTTCTAAAGAAGTTGATGCAGACATTGAAAACTTACTTACAAAGAATCTCGCTTTACATGAATAAGTTAGAAAGTTGAAGAGAGAATAGGAAATTCACTCAATCAAAATATGTGAAGTCATGGAACTAAAGAACAAAGTAGAAGATGACAGAAATATAGCATACAAAGATAAAAGACTATTTAATACAAGATTAGAAGAAAAATAAAAGGAAATCCAACACTTGTCACTTCAACAAAATGATTTGGTAAGTCAACTCAACAATGCAACATGAGAAGTAGACAATCTAAGAACAGAAAATGAAAGACTACAGAATGATATCAATGCTGAAAAGAAAACAAATGAAAGTATGATGAATTCACAAACCAGCATGGATCAGGCAATAGAATTCATACATCATGCACAATATGGATTAGGTTATACTGAACAGGTGAATCCTCACAAGAAGGAGCTCAAAGGAACAACAAGCCTACATGAAATTATTGTGGTAAGTTAGGGCACACATCAAATAAATGTTGGAGCAATGGAAAGTCAAAATTTAATGGAAAATGCTATAGTTGTAACAAACATGGAAACAAAGAAAGTGAATGAAAAGAGAAACCTAAGTTTGAAGGAAAATGCTACAAGTGTAACAAACAAGGTCATAGATCTTTCGAGTGCGGAATTAAGAATTGGAATCCTACTAAATAATTAGCCAAGGAAATTTTTGGTTGGGATTATAAAACATGGTACAAATTTTGTCATTGTGGTGAATATGGACACATTGGTGCAAATTGTATGAAGACTCATTTCATAAAAACGGATCCTACTAAGAGATGTTATGTGTGCAAGAAACTTGGTCATCTAAGTAAAAACTGTATGAACAAAGAAAAAGTTGATACTGGTTTTGAGAATGGTAAAGCCAAAGTCTCAGAAATCCAAACTCAGATGAGTAAGGAATGGGTAAGGAAATCCTTAGATAATTCAAATCAAATCAATAAAGGGTCTATAGACACCCTAAATAGTGAACTAGGTGGATCTACCATTACAGAATAGGAATGTAAGGAGATGACTAGAACTGTGCAATACAAGCCATCTTACATAAGTTCTAGATAAGATAAATAGTCCAAATCTGCATATTGATGCATGAGGACATGTTATAGTTCTACCCGAGTCAAAATGTTAGTTACACCCAAGCCACTCTAGCTTAACCAAGCTAAGTCGGGTAGTATTGATAATTGGAAAGTTGGTTTCACCTGAGCTTTTGAGTGAATCTAAGAAACACCTGAGTCATGCCAGCTACTATGTATAGAGAATTTAATGAAATACTATAATGCTTGAAAATATGTTATAAATAAAGGATTGTAAATATTATTGCTTACAAAGCTTTCAATTTATGAATTAATATAGAACCCTTAGTGATTCAGTGTGAATTTGTGATTAAAAACAAAGTTTGATCATTTAGTCCAAATAGATATGGCATCCACTTCTAGTAGCAAGGTCAAGAAATGTTCTGAGATGTTAGTAAGGAATGCAATTTGTGATCATCTAGTGTTTAAGCTTCATCCAACAGTTGTAGAGGAGATAGACCTAATGGGTGCTCATTCCCTAATCCCTCTGAGAGTGTTACTGGTTAATGACATTTGAAGCTTCTATCACTGCAACATATAGGAGCTTGGAAATATTGAGATGAATAAATCATATGATGAATTATGTGCAAATGGGAGTCTAAATCTTGAGCATAAGCACCTCAAAACTAAGGGTTTAACACACATCACGCACATGCCTAGGGATTTCCAAAAAAAATGGATGAGATATGTTCTCGGTCGTGTCCATGACATGCAACTATGGTTGGAACATCCTGTGATGATCATGAAGCAGATAATTCACTGTCACTGGGTTCCCTATGCTAGATAAGTCAAAATTTACCAAAACCCTAGCCCAGGATGACCTAGCTGAGTTAACTCTTGCCGAGTGGGATGGCAGATGCATGAGACTTAATGGAGTAATTGATATGGAATTGAAATTTGACATTCATGTTATAGCCCATAAGATATACAGTTTAGGAAGAACCAACAATGTTCCATGTGAAGCTGTTGACCTAGCATTCAAATTGGTGAAGAAGAATCTAGTATTCAACCTAGAAGAATTGCAACTTGTCCACTTGAGAAAGAATATGGAAAGCATCCGAGTATCCAAACCCAATTCATGTAAGTTTGGTTCTCTTCTTATCTTCATACTCTTTTATGTTGAGAAGTTCTTTCCCTCCAAAGGAATAGTAGCATGGAAGAAGGATAGACCAATAATCCATCAGATTAATGAATTCATAGCTGAGCTAGGAGATAACTTTGACAAAATTATAGGTGGATATTTTGAGAGTTTCAAACAGAAGATGCAGAGTAGATACAAAATTTCCAAACAACTAGTTGAGAATTACAAAGATGAAATCTGTTTTCTAGTTGATTGTAGTAAGGTTTATATACAAGCAGTAAAGCCTAGGGTTGCATGGGTAAAACCCCTGCCATATGAAGTCAAAAAAGATGACACAAAAGATATCATAGAGGCCCTTGTAAATAAACTTTCCAATCCAATGGCACCTCACTTTGGAACATATGAGGAAGCAAAGAGCAGGATATCTTTGGAGATTGAGATTCCCAAGATATTAAAAAGAGGTAAGAAGAGACTTTATACATTCAAGAAGAAGTATGGAAAGACCTCTAACTCTCCTACCATCTCTGAGAGAAAAGAGGATAGAGTTAAAATAGAGGATGTTGAATCTGAAGAAGAAAAGGAAGAAACTGATATTGAACCTCCATAGAAGAAGAGGAAGGCAACACCCAAACATAAAAAGGAAAAAGGCACTACCCCGGTTGTCACCTTGATGAGATCAAGGAGAGGACTTGTACTAAGTGACGATGATGATGATGATACTATGGTTTTCACTAAACCAACACCCACACTACATCAGAAGATTAAAGAACTAAAAGAAGGAAGAGCTATGAGTTCTTTAAAGTCACTGAATTATGCTTCTAGGAATAGGAAGAAAAAAAGAAGATTGAAGAAGAAGTGGTGGAGAAGATGGGAAAATGGAAGTATGACCCCTCCGAGCTGAAGAATTATATGACCGAAGACCTATTCAAGGCAGTCTCCATTCTCTAGAACAATGCATTCCAAACTAAAATGGACATAAGGGAATAAACATTGAAGAAAGTTATTCCTGCAACGAAGGGAAAAGAAGTAAAAGAAGCCTTGAGAAAATATCAAAATAATCACACCCCCATATTCAGGGCATTCCAAATATTGAAAAAAAACATAGAAGATGTAGTTGAGCGTGTCACATTAGTGTAGAAATTAATATTTTAGATGAAAGAAGATAATGAGCCAGAAGTACCAAGTACAGACCCGATACAATACCTGAGGTACAAACCATCGAGGAGTCAAATTCTGAGTAGATTGTAGTTGAGGTAATGACATCATTACCCCAATCTCCTATCCAGAATATAATACATCTAAGAAAGGACAAGGTTGTAGAATCCACATCTGAACATGTAGTAACTAAGCAATAGGACCCACTTACTACTAAGCCAAGCATGCTCGAGTCGCAGAAAGACAAGGTAGATATTTCTACTACTAGTATTGACTCATCTGTTAACATTGATTCAACGATTGGTACTATAAAGGTCAATGACCTAATTGGAATGAATACTGAAGAAAAGGATGAGGAAGGTGAAGGTAAGGAAATTTTTCCTTAACTGATTCCTAAGACAAAAGAAAATAAAAAGCAGTAATTATTGATGAAATAGATCTTGATAAAGAAATTGTGATTCTAAATTAGGATCTATCTAGCTTATCTGTAGAGTAAATGGATATTTTGGGAGAATCATGGAAGAAAAGAGCTACACATCAGAAGCTATGAAAGGAAAGACAAAGAAATAAAGTACTTGAAGATGCCAAAGGCATTTTGTAGATGCATTGCAGATTGAAGTCAATGAGAGTGAATCAATAATGGACCAACTTGTTGACATTGTCCACAAGTTCAACATAGATATGAATGGTTAAGAGAAGTTACTCAAGAAGGCAGAGTAGAAATTTTAGAACAAGGTTCTAGAAAATATTGTGAAGAATATTGCAATTGACCAGGTGCAACTTACAAATATCATCAGCACTCCATAAAACATCGTGACAAATTTGGTAGCACTATTTGTAAAGTTAAGTGACACCTCTAACTTTACTATGGAGATCAAGAACAAAGTAGTGAATATTGATGCAGACATGAAGGAAAGTGCAAGGCAGTTAACACTTGACTTGAGCACCAGTTCTGCTCACTTCATGAAGATCAAGTATCTTACTAATCTACAAGATGAATTGTTGAGAGAAGAAGAAAGGACCAGAGAATCACTTACAACAATCCAGAGTTACCTCCTACCACACATGGATGGGATGCATAAATGCATAAAACATGAAAAGACACTCATTCATGACAACAATTTCTCACTTGTCGAGATAATGATAGAGTTTTCTGCAAAGCTACAAGTTAAATTTCACATCATGAAGGTTCTATAAGGCAATTGGGACAACACTTTGTCTCAAATTTTGAAGGTACATAGTGATTTCCTATCCTACTTTGGAATAACCTTGTAAATATCACTTTTGGAATTTTTGTCAAAAACAAGGGGGAAATATCATTATATTGTAATTAAGAGGAAATATCATTCAGGAAGCACATGTAGAGTGGAACAATGTAGAAAATACACTTTACAAAAACAATTTTGAAAAACACAAAAATAGAGTCACTTGGACCCGAGCAACAAGAGTAGTGTCAAAACTTGAGCAGACAGTAAGGGGGAGTTTTGACATATCAGACACAGAATTCAATGATAAGTGTTTTTGTCATTAATGCCAAAGGGGGAGATTGTAGACCTTATGGCAAGATATATTTTCAATTAGTGTCAAAACACTTAGTCAACCAGTGTCAATCGAGCCAACAAGCATTATGCAAAGTCCCGAGTGATCAACATTGCCAGAGTGATCAGCATTTCCTGAGTGATCAACATTGATCAAGTGATCAGTATGACTTGAGTGATTTACAATATCACCCAAGTGACAGCTTATCACCTGAGTAGACTTCTGGACCTGAGTGATAGTTTGAAGACGACCTTGCATATATTGTTAAATATAATTTTTTTTATTGTAATCTGACTTACAAAGTTATTTGTTGGATAAGGATATGTATGTAAGATAGTTTGTTTTATCCAATGTGTGAAAAATAATAATTAAGAATGTATGCATAAGTGTAAATACATGTGAATGACAATTTTATTAAGAGAAGTATTCAGGACAACAGAGTCTCATCTATCACATTTAGGTGATCAGTTATATTCAGAAGGACCTTATTCAGCAATCATAGTTGCATATAGCAGATCATCAACTAGTTCATTCTCATAGGTGGATCCACAAAATCCTTTAACAAAGGTGGACCTAATATTCCTTTCTATTCTCCTAATAGGGTAGACCTATATCTATTAAGATATTTGCATTACATATTATATTGTACAAAATCCTTTAACAAGGTGGACCTAATAGTCCTTTCTATTCTCCTAACAGGGTAGACCATCAGAAGTGGTCATTGTAAGCTCTAATAGGATAAATTTATACTAAAACACTAAATATTTTGGGTATCATGCCCACCCCAATTTTACTTTATTTTGGAAGGTTTCTGGACAACCAAATATTTTGTTATGTTTTGTGTATGATTCTTTACTTTCAAGTTCTATGCATGTAAACAAATAAGTTAATCTAATTGTGGATTAAAAGGATTAAGTTTTATTGGTTCCTTATTCACCCCCCCCCCCCTCTTAGTCACTAGGCACATCATATATTTCCAACATGCATGTCCTAAAGATGACTTTCTATTTCCCAACATTGACATGATTGTAGATATGATAGTAGGTTATGAAATGTACTTACTGATGGACAGTTTCTCTGGCTACAACTAGATAAAATTTGCACTAAAAGATCAAGAGAAAACTAATTTCACATGTGCATGGGGCACTTTATTTTGGAATGTTATTAGTTTTTGGCTCAAGAATGTGGGAGATAAATATCAAAGGGTTGTCACCACTATCTTCCATGACATGGTTCATAAGACGATGGAATACTATGTTGACGACACTCTAGCTAAGAGCATACACTGAATGTGGTACAGGAGAACCCTCAATTTAATCCATTGTAACCACATCAGTAGATCCAAACAAGAAGGTTTAGGGTTGTGATTGGATCTTAGATCCAAGGTTTTCAATAATTACTAAAATGTAAGACAAGGGGACACTAAGTGATGTTATAAACTTAGTTGTCCACCTTAGTCAATTTGGACAATCTTGGGTAGAGTAGGCTAGAATAGTATAGGGGACCTAAGGAATGGTAGGAATGTCATTTTAGGCCTTCTAAGATCCCCTATGGTGTAAAAACACTAAACTTTACAAGTTTAGTTAGGATTGACAACTTTTGCAAAAAGTTGTCAAAACGTTGTCAATGTTGCATAGAGCAACTTTTGCAAAAAGTTGCAACTTTTGAATCCCAATGTTTACAAACACTTTTGTCAGTTGAAACCACTTGGGGATGATATTTAGTGGTGTAAAAACCTTTCTCCAAAGTTGGAGTGGACAATTTGAATTTTTTTGCATTGAAATCAATAAAATTCAAACTGTTTTTTGTATTTCTAACTATTTTTCAGAGTTGTATGGTTTTGTACAGATCCCAATGAACCGTTGAAGGACTGGAAAAGTTGAACCAATGTTTTGGTCAAATTTTCTAATTGTTTTGAACTCCTAAAGTTTAGGGGATTGAAAGTTATCAAATTTTGATTGCTCACTGGTCTATGGAAGGCCCTAACTAGGGTTTCGATACTAATTTCCTCTTTCCCAGAGATTCCACCATGGGAAAATTCTAAGCCTCTGGGGAGAGAAAGGGGGGATGATTTAATTTAAGACTTTGGAAGTCTTATATCAGGAGGCAGTTCATGGAGAGAAATTTTTTTGAATCTTCTAGACAAGCATTCTTATGTGACTGTCCAGAATTGAGCTTTTGAGGCACAACTCGGGCCAGGGGTGGAATGGAAGTCTAAATCCTTGTATTTAGGAGTTTTATAATATCCCTCAAGCATTCCAATTGGTGGGATGACAAATTGGATCCAGATTTGAGTAGTTGCTTCAGAAAAGTGACATATTAGCCCTATTAGCCCTAGGAGAGAATTAAGGACAACAGGAGTTAGGGGATTGATCAAGAACCCTAGCTTGGAGGGTGTTGTTGGTGGATGGATTAAATACTTTTTGGATGGTTAATAATTTCTTTGGAGGAGTTCCAATTGAGTTTCCCTTAGAAATCCATATTTTCTCCTTGTAGCCCTATATTCACTTAGGTGTCTAAATTGAATCTCAGAGACATATCAGTATGAGATTGGTGTTTCATTTCATCTAAAATGATGATGTAATATTGGTAGAGCCCTTTTTCCATCCCTGGATTACTTGGTTCTAAGTTGTGTCATATTTTTCCCTTTTGGGTGTTGAAGGCTAGTGGAAGACCTAGTCTTGTGAATGTGGGTTTTGGGAACTCTTTAGTAGAGATCTAGATTGTGTGGGAGTAGGGGTATTGTGGATCCATAGAGAGTCATTTTTGACATATTTTAGGGCTCTTCTCCAAGTGGTATCAGAACAACTAGTAGATCTTTGGAAGAAGACAAGTTGCAATCATGTCCGGAGGAGGAGATGAAAGTGAACTTCCTAATAGGATGACCAATGCTGAAATACTAAGGGTGGTGAAAGAGCATGATGCAAAGAGGAATTTGATGAGGTAGGAAATGGAAAGTCTCAAGGAACAAGTCAAGAAAGGGAGTAGTGGGAACTATGGAATTTAAGAGGAGGCGAGTGATGAAGAGACCACTTGGAAGGATGATGAAGAAGAAGAAATCCCTGCAAAACAAAGACTACTCTTGAAGAATTTTAAATCTATGGAGAGAAGGAACATGGATACTAAACTTGACCTACATGTCTACAATGGGAAGATGGATCTAGAAGAAGTCATGGATTGGATTGATGCACTCACTAGTTTCTTTGACTGTGAGGAGATACCAGAGCATCACAAATTCAAGATAGCAAAGTCCAAGTTGAAGGGATCTACCCTAACTAGGTGGAATTTCACTCAAGTAGAGAGGGTGAAGATGGAAAAGACTCCAGTAAGCACTTGGAAGAAGATGGTGACCTTGGTGAATGAAGCCTATGTACCTAAGGAATATGAAGTTCAATTTCATAAGAAGAGACAAAGCCTAAGGAAGAAAGAGATGGACATCTCAAGTTATGCTGAAGAATTCCAAAAGCTTACCATGAAATCTAATTTGGTTGAACCAGAGAGTGTCAAGCTTGCTAGATATCTTCAAGGATTTAGGATAAACATCCAAGATGAACTAAGTTTGTGTTCCCCTACTGTTGTCCAAAAGTGCTATCAATTAGCACTGAAAGTTGAAGAAAAACTTAAGAGGAGACAAGAGAAAAGTGGAAGAGGCAGAGGCTAGAGAGAATTTGGTAGAAGAGGAAGAGGGACAAGCAATGGGAGAGGAAAATCTCCTAGAAATTTTGGAGAAACTAGTCATAGAGAAACCAATCAGGAGAGCTCCTTTGGGGAAGGTAGTTCTAGAGGCTCCTACAGAGGAAGGAGAGGAGATTCAAGGGGAATATTTGGAGGAAGAAGTTTAGGACCTCCAAGGTGTTACAGATGTAGCCCAAGTAGGGCACTTAGCATCCAAGTGTCTAGAGAAGGCAAACAATCAGGCAAAGAGAAGGGAAAACATGGTTAGAGAAGAAGAGAACCGTAGAGAAAATACACATGGGTCTTATGCACCACCTGAGGAAGGAGAATTCCTTATGATGAGAAGGGAAATATTGAAGTCTCCAAGAAAACAAGAGACACCTCAGAGGAAGAACTTATTCAGAACCACATGCAAAGTGGGAGACAAAGTCTACAAGATGGTGATTGACAGTGGGTCTACGGACAACTTGGTGTTAGAAGAAGTAGTAAAGAAACTAAAGTTGAGAAGGGTGCCACATCCAAACCCTTACAAGGTATCATGGCTAACTAAGAAGCAACAAAATATCATAGAGGAGCAAGCTTGGGTGGAACTCCAACTTGGAAACTACAAGGATAAAGTTCTCTATGACATTGTCCCAATGGATGCTTGCCATTTTCTACTTGGGAGACTATGGCAGTATGATGTGGAGGCTCATAATTATGGGAGGATGAAAACCTAAACAATCAATCAAAAAGGTGAAAAGGTAACATTCTTACCACTATCTAATTTTGCAGAGGAACAAAAAGATTCCAAATTTTTTTTTGTAGGAGAAAAAGAGTTTTTGAAAACTTTCAAAGAAGAAAAGATCCCTTGCTATGCTTTAGTATTTTTTCCTAAGGATGATAGACCTAAGAAGGTTGAGAAAGAAGAAAAACCCCTAAGAAGAGTAGGCCCTAAAGAAGTTGCAGACCTACTTGACCAGTATAAATATATTGTGACCAAAGACTTACCAAATGAGTTGCCCCCAATCAGAGACATAAGTCACAACATAGAATTGATCCTAGGAGAAACCTTACCAAATAAAGTAGCATACAAGTTGACTCCTGAACAAAATAAGGAGATGAAAAGATAGATTCAAGAACCCTTAGATAAGGGTTTGATTACTAAAAGTCTTAGTCCTTATTGTTGGAATTATATTGGAATGATGTACTGAGAGGGGAGGGGTGAATCAGTACCTCTAAAAATTTTCTTGGTTAGCCCATTAACCCTTAATCATCAGTTTGTAAATTATCTTATCTAACTGTTCATCTTTCTTTATGTATATGCAATCATATCATAAGTTATTTAATATGTAACCATAAAATAAACATTCATGAAAATAGATAACACATGACACAATATATGATATCGCATAAAACTCCTGTTAGGAAGTAAAAACTGTAGTGGGGATTGTTACCCACAAGACTTCACTATCTGCAAATAAGAAGGGGCTAGTTAAGGCTTAAAATTGGTCACTTATGATGACCTACCCTATTAGGAGTATTACAGTGGAGACCTGTTAAGATCTACTATGTTTGAAGCTTTAGCAACACTATTAAGTGTGCACTCTGTTAAGAGATTTGTAAAGAATGGTTAAGTCCACCTTCTACAAAAGGATTTTAGATGTGATGCACTTGTTAGAATTCAACTACATAATTCTTTGATATAATGATGTATGCAATCTCTAATTGCTGATAACAGATCCAATAAAGCTTCCTATGTATGAGTAATCATTCTTCCATGATTGAATAATACCTTTGTCTGCTCGTCGGTAGCCTCTGTGTGTTCTTGAGAGCTGATATGATATGTTTCTAAACTTTGCATGAATTCTACCTTCTACTCCTTAGATGCTCTTCATGGCTATCAACAACAATGAATTCATAAATCATAATTGATTTGAACATCTATTTATACTAGATTTTGGCTCAATTCTTGATTCACGCTTCGCAAGTTAACTCTAGATCCAAGGTTTACAACTTGACCTTGATCTTTAGTTAGATATGTTTTAGATCCATTAGGATTCTTTAAAAAATTTACATAAAGCTTTCTTGACCCTCAAGTTATGATTTAAAACAAATTAAAACTTTATAAATAGATTACATTGCTTTATCCGATGTGTAGAACTTAGATCCACTATTTGCAGGTTCTCTAACTGACTGTCGGTTCTGACCATCAGTTTTCTTTGTCGTCGATGTTCCTTTCTTGAACTAGTGGTCGGGTATTCCTTTTCTATTCTATCGATTTTTTCTCAAAACTGTGTTGTCGGTCAATTCCATACTTAGCATTTTCTCATGACCTTTGTGTTCTGTCAGGTATGCTCACTGTTTGCCGGTAATGCTTGTAGTCCGCCAATAATGCTTGTACCGATGATCTTTGTCAATGTTTTTCACTAAGTGTACTAATGGAAAAATTAATGTCATCAATCTCCCCCTTTGACATTAGTATCAAAAAAATGATATGTACAACATACTGAATGTATTAGTATGTACACCTATGTATACTCCTTCCTTAGTCATTTGAATGACTCCCCCTATGTATATGCCGCTAAGTGTAAGTATATATATACATATGCTTATGTACTTTTCTTTTCCCCTTTTTTGATATATTGTATATAACTATCTTTATATATTTCTTCCTTCTGTACATACAATATACATTTCCTTTATATTCATCCTTTTTTGATTCTAAAGGCAAAGGTACTTACAGCTTGTCAAAAAGGTGGGAATGTGAGGACTTGATCTCCTCCATCATCTTTTCCCATTTATCTTTTAGCATTTCTATAGCCATGTGCTCCAGTGATATCCTTACATGTATATCATTGATGTTGTCTACTACAGACATCTCTGGGGTTGCCATAAGGTTTCTTGCATCAGAAATATGCTGCTATAGAATAGTAAGATTAGGCAGAATGTGTGCCTGTAGTTCTGTAATCTCACCTCTTAGTTGTGTTTCAGCATCCCATATTTATTTCCTTATCCTGTTAGCTTCAATGAACTTGTCATTATGCATATTGATACTGTCTGCATTTGAGGTTAGGCTTTGTCCACTTGCTGTGACATTAGAATCTATCTCTGCTAACTTGTCACTATTTTCTTTTGTAAAATTTCAAGCGTGCACATCTTTTGAACTAAGGTAATTTCTTTAGCAATCATTGGCTCTAATTGATTAGTTAGTTTAGAGATATTTACCTTGTTCAGTGCCACTTCTTGGCTTATTTTATCAATTAATTTGTATTTATACTTCTTTTCTGCTTGTTCTTCCATAGCTTGTTCTGTATCTATATTATGCTCTGTGATTGCGTCAGTAAGAACAAAAATTTGTTCCTTAATTGTAGCATTTGGTTCAGGTTTTACCTCAGAAACAAGTTGTTGGAGAATATCTCTTGCCTTGTAAAGTGCCATTATTTCCTTATGTTCTTGTATCATTTTATTTTGAATGGCTTTTCTTTGACATAGCACTCCAAACTCTTGAAGTTTATCACTATCCAAAGTGGTAATATCCTATTTTGGAACTTCTGTTACTTCATCCAGTGTAACAGCCAAGATGTCTTTCATTACTATTTTCTTCTTCTTCTTCTTTGGCTGGGTAGTAGATTGATGTACTACCATCTATAAAGCTTGAGATTGAGTTGACTTGGTAGGTGAGGGTTGAGAAGATGAGGTGTCTTTTTGTATCTATTTTGAGTCCACTGGCTGGTTTGGTGAAGATGTCTCCTCATTTGCCTTAGGTGTATCAACAAGTGTATCTTATTTAAGTTTTATATCTTCATCTTGCTTGACTCCTTCACTTTTATCTTTTTCTTCACTCTTTCTCAGTGTATCCTCTATTTTATTAGCAGCTTCTTTGGTTTGTTCATTTGACACTTCTTGTTGATTGTCGGTTGTATCCTTCATTTCTGTATTTGTATCCTTTTGAGTGTTGGATACAACTTTGTTTTCATCTGTATCCATATCCTTGGGTATATTATCATCTTTCTTAGATGATTTTTCTTGACTTGACTCAATATCAATAGCATCTATTAAAATATTCATGTTTGTAGGTGTATTGACTGTTGCAGTGTCAATAGCTATATCCTGTCCATCGGTATTGCTCTTTGCAGCATTTATGTCTTCATCTTTTTGAACTTTTTCTGCAGGGTCTTGTCTTGTGGTGTCATTGACAATGTTGTCTAACCATGATTCATCATTTATATCATTATTTAAGTTACCTTTATTGATAATTCTTCTTTGGTAACTTCTTCATGCTCTAAACTGATGTGTTTTGGACTTGCTAGTACTTGATTATCTTCACCGTCTTTTGGCCATTCTTCATCTATAATATCAATCTTCTTCTGACTAGTTATTTGCACTTCTTCACTGTCTAACTCAGCTATTGAGTTATCTCTCTGATTGATGGTTACCTTCTCATAACTGCTCTTATCAGCAAGATTGAGTATCTTGCTCCATATATCATGTGTTTCTTGTTCTAGCTCTATAAGCTTCTCTTCAAGAAATTTATAATCTCTCATCTTGGGTGAGAAACTTTTTTCATGTTTCTCCATGATTTCATTGATTTCTTCTCTTTTTGATTCAGGAGGCATAAGAGAAACAAGTACTCTTTCTCTTATCCTCTTCTCCTCATGAAGTGCAAAAGTGAATCTAGAAGATATTCTAATTAACAGTTCTTGTGGTACATCACATGTAGTGAATTGTAGTGGGATATAATGGTGTCTACACATCTTAGATATAAGTGCATCTTCAATATTATTCTGTTCTACAGAATCCCATCTTAACCATTTCCTAATCTTAGGATGTCCAAGAGATGCTTCTTTAGAAATATACTTACATATTTCATCAATGTCTTCAGTGGGTGATGTAACCTTTGCAATTTCCTTTGCTTGTTTTGTAGTGTCAGGTTCATCCATAGCTAATTCCTCTAAATTCTCATTTGTCTAAACAAATTTCCTCCTTTTGGCAGGTGCCCTAACTGGTTGTTTTGCCTTTGGTGTGTCAGGTTTCCTTTTATACACCTTTCCTTTTACCATGGGAGAAGGAGTTGCATCCTTCATTGTTTGACTCCTTGTTCTTGACTTCTTAGGTGGAGGAGGAGGTGGTGAATCAAACTTATCTTCCTCTCATTCATTTTTCTCTGTTGTATCACCAATGGGAAGCTAGTCCTCGGTGAGTTCCTCCTTACCCTCTTGTTCCTCTTCACCTTCTCTCTCTTCTTCTCCTTCAGAAGATATATTCAAGTTCTGTAACGCCCCGCCAGGGAACCCAAGAGAGATTAACCTAAACATGTCACTATGTGTGCTGAATAATTTTTTTTTTAAAGTTAACATAAAGAAACATACAATCATGCGGAAGCGATTACCATTTA
>MU227884.1:125823-136680 GCA_018584345.1 Thuja plicata
TAGAATAGCTTCAAATTCTAGATTAATGGCATTTAGTATTCATGTTTAGGTAATATTGCATATTTCAATTCATTAGTATAATCTTGCATAATCTTTGCATTGCATTGTTCATCATGATTAAAATCCTTCATTCTTAGATGGTTCATAGTTGTGAGGCCCTCGTCCTGAGAGCAAGTTTCAAAACCCCATCTAGATAGAAGGCAACAGGTCGAATCACGCAGATAGTCAAGATGAATAACTCATATTCAGTCTTGGCTGTACCTGGTGAAGAATGACTATGTTGAAGTGTGTGGTTGATTTAGAAGGCCAAAATTAACTCATACATAAACTACTCATGAATAAAGTAGGACCCTGTCTAGTATTGAAGAAGCATGGGTTGAATGGATATGAGTTTGAACTACCCTCACACCTTGGAATCTCCCTTATATTCAATATTTGTGATCTAACCCCATATAAAGGTGATCTGAATGCAGGTTTTGAAGTACAGGTGGAAGAGCTTGAAGAACATGTTGCAGGTATACCCTCTCATGTACCAACGAAGCTTCAGAAGATTTTGGACACCAAGATCATCAAACAAACAAGAAAGAATGTTTACAAGAAATATTTGGTCAAATGGAAAGATATTCCAAAATAGGAATCTGTATGGATGGATGAGAAAGAAGTTCATAAGCATGGCTCCAGTTTAGAAGACCTCATCTCAAGAGGACTTGAGATCAATGCACCCCGAGAGTATGGTGTAGGAGTACCCTAAATTTCATCCATTGTAAGCACATCACTAGATCCAAAAAATAAGGGTTAGGGTTGTTATTGGATCTTAGATCTAAGGTTTTCAATAAGTCCTAAAATTTAAGACAAGGGGACACTAAGTGATGTTATAAACTTAGTTTCCCACCTTAGTGAATTTGGAAAATCTTGGGTAGAGTAGGATAAAATAGTCCAGGGGACCTAAGGAAGGGTAGGAATTTCATTTTAGGCCTTTTAAGATCCCCTATGGTTTAAAATCACTGAAATTTACAAGTTTAGTAAGGATTGACAACTTTTGCAAAAAGTTGTCAAAAAGTTGTCAATGTTGCATAGAGCAACTTTTGCAAAAAGTTGCAAATTTTGAATCCCAATGTTCACAGCCACTTTTTTTAGTTGGAACCACTTGGGGATGATATGTAATGGTGGAAAAAAATTTCTACAAAGTTGGAGTGGACAATTTGAAATTTTTTTGTATTGAAATCAATAAAATTCAAACTGCTTTCTGTATTTCTAACTATTTTTCAGAGTTGTACAGTTATGTATGGATCCCAATGCACCATTGAAGGATTGGAAAATTTGAACTAGTATTTTGGTAAAATTTTCCAATTGTTTTGAAGTCTTGAAGTGTAGGGGATTGAAATTTATCAAATTTTGATTGCTCACTGGTTTGTGGAAGGCCCTAACTAGGGTTTCGATACTAATTTCCTCTTTCCCAGAGACTCCACCATGGGAAAATTCTAATCCTTTGGGGAGAGAAAGGGTGAAGGATTTAATTTAAGACTTTAGAGGTCTTAGATCAGTAGGAAGTCAAGGGAGAGAGAAAGGATTGAATCTTCTGGACAGGCATTCATATGTGACTATCCAGAATTGAGTTTTTGAGGCACAACTCGGGCCAGGGGTGGAATGGAAGTCTAAATCATTGAATTTAGGAGTTTTATAAGATCCCTCAAGTATTAAAATTTGTGGGATGATAAATTGGATCAAGATTCAAGTAGTTTCTTTGGAATAGTGACCTATTAGCCCTATTAGGCCTAGGAGAGAATTGAGGACAACAGGAGTTAGGGGATTGATCAAGAACCCTAGCTTGGAGGGTGTTGTTGGTGGATGGATTAAAGACTTTGGGGGTGGTTAAGAATTTTTTTGGAGGAGTTCCAAGTGAGTTTCCCTTAGAAATCCATATTTTCTCCTTGTAGCCCTATAGTCACCTAGGTGTCCAAATTGAATCTCAGAGACATCTTAGTATGAGATTGGTGTTTCATTTCATCTAAAATGATGATCTAATATTGATAGAACCCTTGTTCCATCCGTGGATTACCTGGCTCTAAGTTGTGTCCTATTTTTCCCTTTTGGGTGTTGAAGGCTAGTGGAAGACCTAGTGTTATGAATGTGGGTTTTGGAACTCTTTAGTAGAGCCCTAGATTGTGTGGGAGTAGGGGTATTGTAGATCCCTAGGGAGTTAGTTTTGACATAGTTTGGGGCTCTACTCCAGAATAAAACATCTTGCAGATATAGTTCCTATACTGGATCACATGAAATAGTTCAGTTTATGACTTAATCCAAAGAAATGTGCGTTCGAAGTGACATCTGGAAAACTACTTGGTTTCATCATCTCTAAAAAAGGCATAGAATTGGATCCTACAAAGGTCCAAGCCATCATGGAAATGCCACCACTATACAACATTAGTAAGATGAGAGGAATCCAAGGCTGATTATAGTCTATCCAGTGCTTCATCTCACAATTGGCTGACAAGTCACAACCCTTCACTAAGACTTTACACAAGGGAGTGAACTACAAATAGAATGAAGATTGTGATAAAGGGCTAACACAGATCAAGAAATATGTTGTAATTCTTCCAATATTTATGTCTCCTATTCTTGGGAAGCCGCTCATCCTTTACATCTATGCTACAAATACATCATTGGGTGTCTTGTTAGCTCAAGAAGATCAGAACAATAAGGAAAGGGCTATCTAATACATCAGTAGGACACTAGTCTCATACAAAGTAAATTATTCTATCATCAAGAAGGCCTGCCTAGCGGTGGTATTTGCTTCACAAAAACTAAGACACTACATGCTTTTTCATACTACACGCCTCATTGCTAAGATCGATCTCTTGAAATATTTTCTCTGTAAAGATACTCTCACAGGTAGAATAGAAAATTAGGTCATGATACTCAGTGAGTTTGATATTGAGTATGTAGAAAGAAAGGTCATCAAAGGGAAGGAAATTTCAGATCAATTAGCAAAGACACCTCTCATAGATCATCAACTGTTGAGCATCGAGTTTCTAGATGATTCCATACTACTTATCCCACATTGATCCTGGACGATGTTCTTTGAAAAATCATTCACTCAACAGGGGTTAGGTGTTGGGATACTGTTCATCATGCCACAAAAGTATTCTTTACCCAAATAATACAAGCTATTGTTTCTTTGTACAAACAACATCACTGAGTATGAAGCTCTGATCAATGACAAAAAGATCACCATCGAGTGGCAAGTAGATGAACTCAATGTCTTCGGAAATTCACACCTAGTCATCAATAAAGTAAATGACACTTGTTAGACAAAGGATGACAAATTGGTGCCCTACAAGTGAATGGTTGATGACCTCCAAAATTAATTTGCACACATCACATTCAAACAGATTCCAAGGGAAAACAACAAAGTGGCTGATGCAATGGCTACTCTTGCTTCTATGCTACAGATGCCTGAAAATGACTTTCGACATGAATTCCTAGTGGAAACATTACTCTACCCATCCTATGACTCCCCTAAATCTTGGATGATCTATTCTATCATTGGACATGATTCATCCCGCTACCATTACATAAACTCCTACCTCTGTGACCAAATTGTTCCATATACCTACACCCAGAATGAGAAATGTCACCTTATCCATAGTACTTCACAGTATGTTATCATAGCTAATGACTTGTATAGGAAAGGTCTAGATGGTACCCTTCTTAGGTGTTTAGAACCTGATGAGTCTAAGCATGTGTTAGTTGAGGTGCACAAAGTCATCTGTAGATCTCACTTGAGCGGCCTAACATTGGCCCATAAACTTATTAGAGCTGGTTACTATTGGCAAAACATGGAAAAGGAAGCTATAAAGTATGCCAAGTCTGAAAAGAGTGTCAACTACATGGAAATATGATTCACCCTCTAGCCAAGGAGCTCATTCCATTCATCACTTTCTGGCCATTCTAGTAATGGGCCTTTGATTTGGTGGGTTAGATTCATCCCTTGTCATTGAATGGACACAAGTTCATCATCACAGCTACACATTATTTCACCAAGTGGGTGGAGGTAGTACCCCTCACCATAGCAAATGGAAAATCTATGGAAATGTTCATACTTAATTACATAATCTACAGGTATGGTGTACCTTCTATTATAATCACTAATAATGGGGGGTAGTTTAAGAACAAGGATCTAAAGGAGCTATGTTCTAAGTTCAAAATCACTCAACATAGGTCTTCCATCTATTATCCTCAGGGTTTGGACAGGCGAAAGCATCAAAAAGAGCAATCCTCAAAATCCTACATTGCATAGTTCACAAATCGGGATGACATTGACATCTCCTAATCAATCTAGCTCTCTAGGCATAGAGAAAAAGTATACAAACACCAACAAGGGCTACCCTCTTTTCTTTGGTTTACGGAGTGGATGTTGTGCTACCTATTGAGGTTGAGATTACTACTCTATGAGTCTCTCTGAAAGGCCTCATCACTGATGATGACAATAGATATCTTGGCTACAAGAGCTAGAACTACTAGACAAATGTTAAAAACTGGACTTCAATCACCTCAGAGCATATCAGAAACGGATGTCTATGAGCTATAAAAAGAAGGTTTGACCAAGGGACTTCCAAGTGGGTGATCTCATCTTGAGAGAGAACCTTAAGAATCAAAAACATCAGATCCAAAAGGGAAAATTTGAACCAAATTGGTTTGGTTCATATTTTTTCACTATAGTATTTGGGTCTAGATCCTATCAACTCTCTACCACTAAAGGAGAGAAACTCAAGGAGACAATCAATGTCCTTCATCTGAAATGATTCTACGACAGAGACATCATCAAAATGCTCATGTACATAGTAAAGTCCTAAAAAAATCCTAAAAATTGCAAAATTTCCTCAAAAAATTCAAAAAAATAGCAGTGTACTACATGGTGGATGAAGTTTCTCATTCACAAATTCTTCTAGTCTTACAAAAAAGGACACTCCTAGGAATAGTTGTCTTCTTCTTTTCTCCCAAAATCCATTTGGATAACTTTTTGTGTACCTTGTCACAAGGGCACATAGATTTTGTTGGCTATGGTTTAATGAGATTTCCCATGGTTATGCAGCTACATCTACATGTTCAGAGATCTATTCTATATCAGAAAATACCAAAAAAATAAAAAAAATAAAAAAAAATTCAAAAATACAAAAAAATCAAAAAAGAAAAAAGAAAAAAGTGTCATTGATGAAACTTGGCGATCAGGCGTCATGGTAGCAAATTTTTTTTTTTCCAAGAAGGTGAAAACCTAGTAAACAGGCACCTCTTGTTCCATAATGCTATATCTATCACTTGGCTTTGTACAGTTTCTTTCCTACTTTCCTTCTTTCATATGCTCATACCCATGCTCTCAGTTACAGTCAAGACACCAACTTACATAGATTGAAACTGGTCATACTCTAGGGGCAACCTTCCTAGTCTAGGGGGCACTGTCCTCCTACTTTTCAGAATCTTTCTCACATCAGTCATGAGTGGTTCTCACTGTGTCTGTTTGTTGATGTCTAAGCTATTATTGAGATCTCTCTACTAAAAAATCTCTCTTGTGTCAGTCACTAGTGGTTCTCACTACATCCGTCTATTGTCACCATACTGATGAAATTTCTCACACATGACATATATCGACCAATTTACATCAATCCATTGAAGTTAGAGTTGTACCCAATGCTACATCTATCGATACTCCATCTTGGAAAAACCTTTGCTTCAATTTGTATATAGATTTCAGTCACTTTCGTGACACTTTGGGTCTTCTGAGAACCCTCTTGACTTGACACCGATCTAGAATCATAGCCTGGGGGAAATCAAAACAAAGTATATGTCAAGTCAGTCATCTTTGGATTACACCAAAGTCAGTAGTCTTGTCAATTCTAAATGATAATTCACTACTGACACATACATGTGTTTCTCAACACCGCAATCAACAATGTTTCTCAACACTATCTTTGGACACATCTGTGTTTCTTAACACACATTGGATATTGCACACGGAAACAACAGATCGATATCAATCCAACACAAAGCATTCACAAGCACAACAATATTTTTCAACACCCCTATACATGAACACATCCAAAAAATTTGAAACATGTTGAGCTATGATTGAATTTCTCTTTGTATGCTGCTTGTTCTCATTGATTTTGTTTATCTTTTCTTTGGCTTGTTGGTGTGGCTCTGATGATCTGACAACATCAAATAACCAGGGTGTATGTGATAAGAGCTTCTACATTAAGGTGGAAAAGAAACACATCTCTTGATCCTGTTTATTTGTACGCCAAGGTGTGGTCAGACCTATCTCCTTGACTGTTATTTATCTTCTTGTTTATGCAAGATTTCCATATCAAACTGGGAAAAATGTTTAGGTCATCTTGGCTTTTTTTCCCTGATGCTTACGTTCATTTCTCATATCTAATCCGATGAAATTCATATTCATATCCTTATGGTCATAGTGGAACCAGTAAGGATTGTATCGACTCCAGTGTTCCAAAAATTCTCTATGATGATAACTATTCAATGGGTCCAACAACCATGTCCTAGGGATTGCATCTAGCATAGGATTTCACTTTCATTCTAGACAGTGTTTCGATAGTCACTTTATTGTGTTCTCTTGGATTTGTATGATGAGGAGTTCTTCTTCAGCATTCTGGCTTCATCATGACTGCACAAGTGTTCGATCCTCACTCTCGTTCTTCAAAAGTTCTTTTGGTTATCATTTTTCATACATCTTCACACCCTGCATGAGATGTTAGTACCATATACATTGCATTTACATATCTCTATTCACAAGTGCATTAACAAAAATCAGTTGCATACATACACATCTATGTCTACATATAAATTTCACCAAATTGAAACATGTGTATCTCATACATATTCATAAAATCAAAACAAGTGCATTTCATACATATTCTTGCATACATCTAACCATCTAATTATCTAAGCATCTAATCATATAGGATACATGGTGCAGGAGCACCTAGGTAAGGCTCTTTGGTAACCTAGGGTTTCTAGAGTTCTTTTGGCTTGTAGTGGTTCTAGCCAAACCACTAGTTGAATAATAGGACTAGAGGTGTCCTAAGGTGTGTGTTAGGTCTTTAGGGAAGGTATTTTCAAGTTTGTTTGGTCTTTTAGAAAACAAGTGCCAATTTGGACCCTAATTGCCAATATTGTGGCAATGGTGCAAATCAAGCACATAGGGGTCAAATTTTGAAAGAGAGTGTTTTAGGACCTAAGAGAGTTAAGCATGGTATACCTAAGTCTATTATGATGTGTTCATGGTCTTAGAACAAAGTTTAGAGTGGATTTCCTAAAATTGTGGAAAGTTGTCAATGTTGTCATTGACAACATTGACAACAATTGTGCAAGAAGAGCATTATCGATGAAATGGTTACTGTAACTCTTTGAAACCATCAGATTAGGGATGGGGACAAGTATAAGAGGCCTTCTGGAACCTGTAATCAAGGTTGGTGAACATTTTGAAAATACAAGATTTTTTGTGTGTGCATTTTCAGAGCAAATTCAGTGTGTTTTCTTGTTTAAAGTAGGTAGATGGATTAGATCTCATTCTGCATCCATTGATTAATGTAGGGTAGGTTAATTTGAGATTATGTGTGGAGTTATTTTGAAAATTTGTAGTGTTTATATTGGTTTTGTTAAATTCTTTGTGTTTTTCCCTATCGGTGGTCTGAACCAGGAAGGTTGGACAAATGGGGTCTTAAATAAACTTGCCACCATAGTTTCTGTAATGGCTCTTGGCATGGGTGAGAAGACTCCATGTATATTATTTTTACAAAAGAAGGGGCCCAAGAAAGTAGTTTTTCTAATTTTGCAATGATGCCCTAGGCGAGCCTCTTGTGCATGGCTAGGGACTAAGAAACATTGCAAGTGATGCAAGGAGGGTTGAATGCATTGGTGGCTTCAACCAAAGCTCATGGAGGGATAGAGTAATGTATGTAAGACCCCAAACTTGAAGGAAAATATTGGAAGGATTGCTTGGTGTGTGGAAAGAACACTTTTGTGTTCAGACTGTTAAAAATCCCTAAAACCCTAGTTTTTAGGCATGATAATAGGAAGGGTTGTACGAACAACTTGAGAATTGGAGACCTTGAAAATATCAAATTTATTGTTAAAGGGTGTCTGAATCCTAACCCATTTTGGAGGTTTGTGTGGAAAAAATTCAAGTTATCTTCAAATTGGCAAGAAAAAGGCCTAATTGGCTTGTAGCCCTATTTAGGGTGAGAAAGGTGCATTGTGAAGCACTCGATTGTTGTGTGTTTGTGAGTGATGTATGTAGGAGTTAAAATGGAACCAGTAGAGGTCTTGATGACCTATATTTCCATGGAGCTAATTCCTAAGAGGAATTGAGACAATTCTTGAAGATTGAGGCTAGGGAAGGCCTAGTTAGTTTTGTTGCAGAAAGGAGTATTTTTTATCAGTACTATTGGTGTACACTAGGTGAAAGGTTAGGATCTTGTGTCAAGATACCTAAGGAGAGTAGGGTTAAGTTTAGAACCCTACTAGGTCACTGAATTTTCCTAAGGAGACCCTAGAGGAGAATAGGGTAGAGAGAAAGCCTAGGTGTGTTACATCAGAGTGGTATCAGAGCCCCAAAAGATTTGGGATTGTATATGTCAGAGGTGGAATCTTCTGGCTCCATAGACATGGTTACAAATGTAGAGTTGTCTAGGGACATGGATGAGAAAAAGGAGAAGAATAGACTCCTTGAAGAGACCCTAGCAGAGATGAAGTTGAAACTACAATAAGTAGTGGATGCAAGAGACCAAGGTAGAGAAGGTGAAACAAGTGATAGAGGAAAGAAGAAGGTTGAAGAGGATGATATTATCCCTGAAAAAGACCTTGTGATGGAGAAAGAACCATTCTTGAAAGCCATCAAGGCATTGGGTGGTAAATCCTTAGAAGGCATCCCATTGTTTAGTGGGAAAATAGACATTGAAACAGTATTGGAGTGGATTGAAGGGATGGATAATCACTTTGAGTGTGAAGGCATAATAGATGCACAAAATTTTAAGGTGGCTAAGTCAAGGCTTAGGGGATCAACCCTAACATGGTGGAAATAGCAGCAAGATGAAAGAGTCAGACTTGGGAAACAACCCATAGAAAATTGGCAAGCAATGGTAAATAAGCTGAAAGATAACTTTTTACCAGAAGAATATGAGATCCAACCCCATAGAAGGAGACAAGGATTGAAGCAGAAAGATATGGATGTAGCCTCCTATATAGAGGAGTTTCAAAGACTCTATCTTAGGTCAAAGAAAAAAGAAGAAGAACCGATCAGAGTGGCTAGGTATCTAGGTGGGTTGAAGTGGAACATCCAAGAAGAGATTAGTTTGTGGACCCCCAAAACTGTTTAGAGATGTCAACAACTAGCTCTCAAGGTTGAAGAGAAGAATAGGAAGAAGAGTGACTCTAATCTGAAGGGTATAGGTAGAGGGAGAGACCAAAGAGGACAAAAAGGAGGTTACAAAGGCAGGGGTAGTGATCAAAGAAGCCAAGGTGAAAATAGATTGACAAAGCACACTAACGAATCCACACCAAGAGGTGGTTATGGCAGAGGTAGAGGTAATCAGAGTGGATCTAATAGGGGAAGAGGAGGTAGAAGAAACTCCTATTTTGAAAATATGAAGTGCTACAATTGTGGGCAGACTGGTCATCCAGCATATAGGTGTCCTGATAAGCCTAGTGCATCCAATAGTGACAAGAGGGTAGCTTATGTTCAAGAAGACACTTCTAGTGTCAAGGCACCTAATGTTGATCACATAGATTCTGAGATGGGTGAGAATCTGATGTTTAGAAGGATATTAATCAGGCAGCCAGTGAAGGATGAGCCTAAGCAAAGGAGGGCATTGTTTAGGATCAGATGTAAGATCCTTGGAAAAGTCTGCAAGGTGATAGTAGACTCTGGATCTACTGACAATATAATATCAGAAGAGGCAGTTACTAAGGTGAAATTAACCAAGATACCCCATGTAAACCCTTACAAGGTTACTTGGCTTAATAAGGGACAGAGTGTGTTAGTAAATGAGCAAACATGGGTAGAGTTCTCTATAGCAGGCTACAAGGATAAGTTACTTTGTGACATCCTCCCAATGGATGCTTGCCACTTGTTGTTAGGGAGACCTTGGAAATATGATAAGAGGTAGTGTATCATGGAAAGGAGAATTCCATATCCTTTCAGAAGAATGACAAGACATTTAAAATATAGTCTTTATTGGAGGATGAAGAGCCACAGTCTAAGACTCCTACTATGTTATTTTGTAGTGGAAAAGAGTTTGTAAGAGACATTAAGGAAGAGGCAAGTGCAGGGTATGCCATTTTCTTAAAGCCCAAGGAGGAAGAGAAGACAATTAAGGAGGTAGTACCTAAGTAGATTCAGACTCTACTTAACAAATATAGTGATATAGTCAGTGATGGGACTCCTGCAACTTTGCCTCTAAAGAGAGTGATCAGTCATCAAATTGACTTCATACTTGGTGCCTCATTACCTAACAAAGAAGCTTATAAGCTAACCCCTGATCAGAATTTAGAGGTAGCTAGACAAGTACAATAATTATTAGACCAAGGCTTGATTAAAAAGAGTATCATCCCATGTGTAGTCCCTATGGTGTTAGCATCAAAGAAAGGTGGAAAATGGAGACTATGTACTAATTCAAGGGCAATCAACAAAATCACCATAAAATACAGGTTCTCAATACCCAGGATAGAGGACCTTATGGATTGTCTTGGAGGGGAAATGTACTTTACCAAATTGGATTTGAAAAGTGGTTACCATCAGATAAGGGTTAAGGAGGGAGATGAGTGGAAGACAACATTCAA
>MU227884.1:137070-165517 GCA_018584345.1 Thuja plicata
GTTTCCATGGCCTAGCTCAATTTTATAGGAAGTTCATTAGGAATTTTAGTGGTATATGTGCACCATTGTTGGAAACTATTAAGGGTGGAAGTAAGGCTAAGTTTAGATGGAACTTAGAAGCTGGGAAATCATTTGAGATGTTGAAAAGACAACTAGCTACACAACCTGTCCTAACATTGCCTAGTTTTGATAAGTTATTCACTATTGAATGTGATGCAAGTGGCATAGCAGTAGGAGGTGTGTTAAGTCAAGAGGGTAGACCAATGGCCTTCTTTAGTGAGAAGCTGAATGAAGCTAAGAAGAAAAACTCTTCTTATGACCTAGAATTATATGCTCTAGTGTAGTCATTAAGAAAGTGGAGACATTATCTTTTACCTAAGGAATTTGTGGTGTTTACCGATAATCAGGCCCTTAGCTACATCAATACATAAGAAAAGTTGAGTAATAGGCATCTAAAATGGATGAAATATCTCCATGCCTTTACATTTACCATTAAGCATAAGAAGGGTCAGTTGAATAAGGTTGTTTATGCACTGATGATAGTCCAAGAAGTTTAGTTGAACAATATAGGGATAGAGAGTTTTAAGGACCTCTATCAAGCAGATGAAGATTTTGGGGAGGCATATCAAGTGTGCCATGATTTTCAGAACCATTTCCATAGAAAATTCTCTGAGTTCACATTGTAGAATGGATTTTTATTTAAAGGAAATCAGTTATGTGTGCCAAGGGGTTATATAAGGATGAATCTCATACAAGAAAAGCATAATGGATCTATGAGTGGACACTTTGGTGTAAAAAAGACCTTGGAGTTAGTACAAAGGTTCTATCATTGGCCTAAGTTGACAAAGGATGTCACTAAATATGTGGAATAGTGTGTAGTATGCATGAAGGAAAAGGGAGGTAGTAGCAATGCAGGTTTGTATCAACCCTTACCTGTCCCAAACAGACCTTGGGAGTGTGTGAGCATGGACTTCATAGTGGGTCTACCAAAGACTAAGCAAGGCTATGATAGTATGTATGTAGTAGTTGATAGATTTAGCAAGATGGGGCATTTCATTCCATGTAAGAATACTAGTGATGCTAGTAACATATCTTATCTTTTCTTTAAGGAAGTTGTAAGAATTCATGGACTACCCTTAAGCATTGTATCTGATAGGGATGTTAAGTTCATGAGGCATTTTTGGAAAACATTATGGAATAGATTGGGCACAAACCTTTCTTTTGGATCAACATACCATCCTTAGACTGATGGTCAAATGGAGATGGTCAATAGGATTTTGGGTAACCTATTGAGGTGCCTAACAAAAGAATATGGTCAGACATGGGATGTAGTCATACCTCAAGCTGAATATGCCTATAATGATAGCAGGAATAAGACTACAAGGAGAAGCCCATTTGAAATAGTTTATGGAATGCATCCTAGGGGAGTTTGTGAGCTTAGGGATCTTGGAGGAAGGAAGTACAATAGTGGAAATGTTGAGGATTTCACTCACACTATGAAGGAGATCCAAGAGCAAGTCAAGAGAACTATACAGGACAGTCAGTAAAAGTTGAAGGGCAAAGTAGATGAGAAGAGGAAAGATATCCAATTCCAAGTAGGAGACTATGTTATGGTTCATTTGAACAAGTCAAGAATATAGAAAGGAGTCCCTACTAAATTGCAGATGAAGAGAATAGGCCCATATAAAGTCTTAGCTAAATATGGGGCTAATGCCTACAAGGTAGACTTACCTTTTGATTTGAATATCTCTTCTACTTTCAATGTGCAGGACCTAGTTTAGTTTAAAGGTCCATTGACTGAGATTAGTCCACATAATCAAGGAGTTTAGAGTGATCTAGACCCTGATGTGGTGCCTACCAAACAACAATTGATAGCTGAGGGAGTTTTGGATTCAAGAGTGCAAAAGACAACCAGACACAAGGTGTATATCGAGCACCTTATCAAGTGGAAAGATAGACCTGAATCAGAGGCTTCATGGACTGAAAAATCTAACTTCAAGAAGCTGGTCATTCCTGACTCTTTATTATCTATAGGAGGGACTTGAATTTCCCTTTGTGGGGGAGTATGGTGCAGGAGCACCTAGGTAAGGCTCTTTGGTAACCTAGGGTTTCTAGAGTTCTTTTGGCTTGTAGTGGTTCTAGCCAAACCAATAGTTGAATAATAGGACTAGAGATGTCCTAAGGTGTGTGTTAGGTCTTTAGGTAATGTCTTTTCAAGTTTGTTTGGTCTTTTAGGAAACAAGTGCCAATTTGGACCCTAATTGCCAATTTTGTGGCAATGATGCAAATCAAGCACATAGGGGTCAAATTTTGAAAGAGAGTATTTTAGGACCTAAGAGAGGTAAGAATGGTCTACCTAAGTCTATTATGATGTGTTCATGGTCTTAGAACAAAGTTTAGAGTGGATTTCCTAAAATTGTGGAAAGTTGTCAAAATTGTCAATGTTGTCATTGACAACATTGACAACAATTATGCAAGAAGAGCATTTTCGATGAAATGGTTATTGTAACTATCTAAAACCATTAGATTAGGGATGTGGAAAATTATAAGATGACTTCCACGACCTGTAAGCAAGGTTGGTGAACATTTTGAAAATACAAGATTTTATGTGTGTGCATTTTCAGAGCAAATTCAGTGTGTTTTCTTGTTTTCAGTAGGTAGATGGATTAGATCTCAGCTTTCATCCATTGATTAATGTAGGGTAGGTTATTTTTATATTCTTTGTGGAGTTATTTTTCAAATTTTTAGTGTTTATATTGGTTTTGTTAAATTCTTTGTGTTTTACCCCGTCGCTGGTCTGAACCAGGCAGGTTGGAAAAATGGGGTCTTAACTCAACTTGCCACTGTAGTTTCTATATGGGCTCTTGGCATGGGTGAGAAGACTCCATGTACAGTATTTTTATAGAATAAGGAGCCCAAGAAATTAGTTTTTCTAATTTTTCAATGATGCCCTAGGTGAGCCTGTTGTGCATGGCTAGGGACTAAGAAACATTGCAAGTGATGCAAGGAGGGTTGAATGCATTGGTGGCTTCAACAAAAGCTCATGGAGGGATAGATTAATGTATGTAAGACCCCAAACTTGAAGGAGAAGATTAGAATGATTTCTTGGTGTCTGGAAAGAACACTTTTGTGTTTAGACTGTTAAAAAGCCCTAAAACCCTAGTTTTTAGGCATGATATTAGGAAGGGTTGTATGAACAACTTGAGAATTGGAGACCTTGGAAATCTCAAAGTTCTTGTTAAAGGGTAGCTGAATCCTAACCCCTTTTGGAGGCTTGTGTGGGAAAAATTCAAGCTATCTTCAAATTGGCAAGAAAAAGGCCTAATTGGCTTGTAGCCCTATTTGGGGTGAGAAAGGTGCATTGTGAAGCACTCGATTGTTGTGTGTTTGTGAGTGATGTATGAAGGAGTTCAAATGGAACTACTAGAGGTATTGATGACCTATCCTTCCATGGAGCTAATTCCTAAGAGGAATTGAGAAAATTCTTTAAGATTGAGGCTAGGGAAGACCTAGTTAGTTTTGTTGTAGAATGGAGTATTTTTTATCAGTACTATTGGTGTACACTAGGTGAAAGGTTAGGATCTTGTGTCAAGATACCTGAGGAGAGTAGGGTTGAGTTTAGAACCCTACTAGGTCACTGAATTGGACTAAGGAGACCCTAGAGGAGAATAGGGTAGAGAGAAAGAATAGGTGTGTTACATCAATACATCTCATAAAATACATCTCATAAAGTACAACATGACAAATGCAATGATACCAAAAGATGAGCTCATATATATATATATATATATATATATATATATCAAAGTGTCGATACAATGAAAAATGGGTGTTACTCGGTTACGGTCTATCTCAAAAATGGTGATACAATACAAAGATGCCAATGCATCAGATACATCATGTGATACAATCTATCAAAATATGCTAACTCTAGCTCTGGCCCTCTCCCTCATCACCTAAAGGAGGTGGAGGAGGAGGTATATCTGGAGGAGGTGGTGCCTGTGCACCCTCCAAAGATCTAGCATACCCTGAAAATATGGGTACCTTCTCTTCCTCACCAGGCACCACCTCCACATATGTTGCATAATAGTAATCTGCTTGGGAGGAATGATGATGTTTCTTCTCCCAAGATCTCTCCAGCTACTTTTGAGACCTCGCTAGCTACTCTCATACCTCTTGTAGCTTTCAGTCTCTCTCCATGAGCTAGGAATCTTGAAGTACCACATGTATCTGTAGCTCCGCAATCTATCATTGCATCTGTTGAACTCTCTCCCTGGATCTCCGCAGAGAATCTTGTGCCTGTGATAATGGATACCCTGGCACTACATCCTATGTAGGCTACTCCTATTTCTCCTTCTACATAGGCTTCTCCTACTACTCAGCTACCTACTCTGTCCACCTCGGTCTCAAGTGTCTCTCCTGTGCACCACTGCTACCACCTCTAGGATCGATCCTCATATGCTGAGAAGGGATGTCCACCTATGTAGTATGTGGCTGAGGTCCCTGATGTGGAGGTGGCTACAGTCCCTACTATGGTACTTGAAAATTCACTACCTGTACAAGGCCCCCCATGCCTACTGGATCTATAAACTAGGAGAACAGATGACTAGCAAAATACTCCCTATATGTTGTTATCATGTCGCCATCGGCCACCCTACCCAGGTAATCCCAATGTGTCAATACTACTGACCTTATGTCTATCATGCTATGAACCTGATCTAGTCACACTAACCAGCCCTTCCTCACCTCATCAGCAAAGTGGGCATATGTATAGTACTCCTAGGAGATGTCCTGTGGATGGCCAAACTATTGCCACACCCGTGCCAATGGGAATCTCTAGATCATTTCTATAGAACGGCTGATCAGTGGCTGTGAACAAAACATATAGCTAAGCTAGGCCCTAGCATCTTCACTTGCCTCGGTCGTCCTCTATGGTCACCATACTACAGATACCAAATCATCTAACTGAGCCCGCCACTGCTCTGTCTTACCCAGCATGGGCTTTGTAATTAGACCCCTGTACCTATATATAAGGCTCAAGTGGGTGCCTCATATCATCACAAATGGGTCAGGAGATAGGAAGGTGCTCCCATGCTCACACCTATAATACAAAAACATCTACTTCCATACTCTTCGCCTCTCTATAGATGATCTCATGCATCTCATAGTACATGTGGGCCAGCATGCACTAACCCCATCCATAATGTACTGGATCCACCAGCATCCTTTGCAACATCTGACCCTACCCACACTCCAAACCATGTTGACCATGATCTGGCATCAAATAACATCTAAGGAATTTTGCCAAAACCACGGCCAATCAGTGCCCTGGCTTATACTCTTTGATCCCATGGGATGGCTCCACCCATGACAAGGTCATCTTGTAGAATCTCTCTCAGCGTTGGTGTACCTGGACATAGCTATACATCATACTCTACCTATGAACCATGGTAGGGAATCCTTAGAATCCTTTATATTTCCTTAGGGGTCACTGTGAGATCACCATGTGGAAGGTGGAAAGTGTTCATCTCCAAATGGAAACACTCCACGAGTGCTCCAAGTAGTCCATGATTCACCTGTATGTTGGGTATCTCATAGAGATATGATAACCCCAATCCATCAATATGAGCTAACTCATGATCATCTAACTACCCAATTAGTCTACTGATGGTTGGATGGTGTGACCTAAAGGCAATGTCTGGGAAATCAACCTGCAAGACATTCAAACAACATCGCACGATCAGTACTTGGCTTATGATTCAAGACAATCAATGCAAAAATGAGAAATAAAGATACTCAGACATCCTAAACAAGGCTACAAAGTTGATGAAAGTGCCAATAGACTGAAAAAAAGACTCTGCTAAGCTTCAATTTGGTATTTCTTCCCCACATGAAGAAGCAACATTTCGCGTGAAGAAGTTCACCACTGGGCGCAATGATTTAGACTCGCACTAAGTTTCACACAGTCTGTCGCAAGAAAACCCCCTTTTCAAGGATTTCTTGCATGAGACATGGGTGCCCTCCCACGTGAGGTTTTGGGAAGGAACCTGTGAGGAAATTATTTGCCGCATTTTCTTGCACAAGCTTTCACATAGGCCTGCGTGAAGAACCCGCAGTTGACTTCTAAAAAATAGAGAAAAACAATAAAAAAAATCTATGAAATGCGGTAAAATTTGAATTGACAAGGAGGTATTCGATCACTTACTGGTGGCCCATACACTGTCAGTTGACTGTGATGCCTAGATTTCTTGAATCGATGAGTACTCATGGGGACCCCCATTTTTTGCTAAGAGCTCTTTTCTCTCAAAAAGTCAATGGATGCAAATGACTTGAAAAAGACACTTTTGGCCCATATATAGGTTTTGACCTAATTTTCAAAAGTCCTCCATTTTGTGTGAAAATTTCACCCTTGGCTAAATCGACCACCCTGAATCCATTTTCAGGATTGAAATCAAAATCTGACACTCCTATATAGCTCAAAATCACATTTTAAAATTTTTGGGAGTAACACGATTGGACGCTTGTGTAGTCAACTTTATGTTGTCACTTTCTTGTCAAAATCATATCCAATCAACATTTTCTTGAATCTTTGATATTTTCAAAAAAAAAGTCAACTCTAGTCAACCCTAATTAAACTTGGTCAACCAGACCTTGAAATCACTCGACATTGCTTCTGAATCTTTCGTAATCTGTTATGAGTTCTTCTCGATCTTCGCTTCAACATCTCTCTATGATTTATTGCTTTTAATCACCATTATGACATGTCATATTTCCATTTCTCTCTTGAGGGGGTAGGATGATTACATCATTGAATCACTTCAAATCTATTTTAATCTATCTGATCTGATCTCCAAAAATCCTTGTTGCTAGGGGTATCTCATCACTTGGGGCATGTTCACTTTTTTGTACTTCACAGTCAAAACTAGGTATTCCACAATCTTGAATCACTAGGGTCATCTTTGGTCCTTACAATCTTGTCATCTTAGCTACTAGGTTTCTGAGAAATCTAACTCAGATCCCTGAGGATCAAGCTTCATTCTGGAGATGGTTCTTGAAATCTCAGCTATTAGGTATCTGAGCAATCTAACTCAGATGCCTGAGGATCAAGCTTTGTTCTGGAGATGATTATTGAAATCTCAGTTATTAGGTATCTAAGAAATCTAACTCAGGTCCCTGAGGATCAAGCTTCATTCTAGAGATGATTCTCAAAATCTCAGCTATTAGATATCTGAGAAATCTAACTCAGATCCCTAAGGATCAAGCTTCAATCTAGAGATGGTTCTCAAAATCTCAACTATTAGGTATCTAACCAATCTAACTCAGATCATTGAGTATCAAGCTTCATTATGGATATGGTTCTTGAAAGCTCATTTATTTGGTATCTGATCAATCTAACTCAGATCCCTGAGGATCAAGCTTCATTTTGGAGATGGTTCTCAAAATCTTATTTATTAGGTATCTAAGCAATCTAACTCAGATCCTTGAGGATCAAGCTTTGTTCTAGAGATGGTTCTCAAAATCTCAGCTATTAGATATCTGAGCAATCTAACTCAGATCCCTAAGTATCAAACTTCATCCTGGAGATGGTTCTCAAAAGCTCATTTATTAGGTATCTGATAAATGTAACTCAGATCCCTAAGGATCAAGCTTCATTCTAGAGATGGTTCTCAAAATCTCAGCTATTAGGTATCTGATAAATCTAACTCAGATCCCTGAGGATCAAGCGTCAGTTTGGAGATGGTTCTAGAAATATCATCTATTAGGTATCTGAGAAATCTAACTCAGATCCCTGGGGATCAAGCTTCATTCTAGAGATGGTTCTTGAAATATCACTGCTAGGTATTGATGCAATCTAACCCAGATTCCTGAGAGTCAAGCTTTGTTCTTGAGATGACCCTCAAAAAATTGACTTAACCGACATCTTGGCAATCTAATTTAGACTTCAGAGTGTTAAGCTTCATTCTGGAGATGGCTCTAAAACCTTCATTAATCGATCTTCACATCATCAATTCTCAAAATCAACCTCAACTATTCTTCTATGCTTCAAACATCAGACTAATCTTTGAACCAATGCAATAATCGCACATCAATTCAAAGAGGGAAAAAATGTAACACCCCAATATTGACATCTTGCAACCATAACCAATTTTGTTGCATTTATCAATCTTCTAAATCATCAAAGTCCTATGGTACTAGGAAATTCTAAGTTCTGACTGACTCTACTTGACTTAAGTGTCAAATGCAGAAAACCCTAAATCTGCATTAATCACATACTGTGTTTAATTCCTAAATATCAATTACAAATGGCTAAATAAACCCTATGATTGAATTAATTTAATTATAAATTCCTAGCACTTTAATTAAATTAAATTCACCTTTTTAGTCAAAATACATAAAAATAAATTAAATAACATTTTATTATTAAATAAATATCCTCGTGTCAATAATTGAACTTAATTATTCAAATAATTGAGAAAGTGCATTTATGAGGTCATATTTCATTTATTTAATCAAATAATCTCTCCAAAATCCTCACTTTAGTTTAGAAATGGAAACTTTGAGTTAACTATGATTCAAAAGTGCAACAAAATAGTTAACTGTTTCATTCACTCAAAAAGACAACAGTTGACTATTTCTCTCAAGGAAACTTTCTATTCTAAACTGGATTTCAAAATGCTAACTATTTATGTCAAATGAAACTTATCATTCTGAACTAGACTCTCATTCTATAAAAGAACTCTCTTATTTATCATTCAAAAGACAAGAGGATGCATTGTTGAAATATCAAATCACTGCTAGATTTTTAATTTAATACTTGTGCATTCAAGCTTTCATTGTTATCATCATTATTGCAATAGATTAATAACATTCTAGATTAATCATGCATAGCTTAGGTTATTTCAAATATTTCTAGCTTAAGATCACCTCTCATTTCTTAGCATAATCTTTCATAGCTCATCTCTAGATTAAATATTGCATTTACATTCTAGATTAAATCCTTCGTTCTCATATTGGTCTTGGTTGTTGGACTCTTGGATTCTGAGAGATACTCAAAACCCTATCTAGATAGGAGGCAACAGGTTGACTCATCTAGGCATGTAGGATGAATAACGTCATATTCATTCATGTATGTGACTGATGAATAATGACTATGTTGAAGTGTATGGCTAAGTTAGAGGCCCGCATTTAGCATATACAATATGTATATATATGTATACATACATGTGTGTGTGTGTGTGTGTGTAATGTTAGAATGAAGCCATCTGGTGGGTGGGATGTGTTTGGATAGATTGATGACTGAGGCACAAATGTTTTCATGTTTTATTATTTGGAGGGTGTTCCCCATTTCTATATAGGGAATTCAAGACTTAGTTATTCATTCTACTGAGACTATTGAGTTCTATAACTGGTCGATCAAGAAAAACCAAGGGCTAGGGAGGTAGGAGGAGCCACAAAGGAAAATTCATAAGTTCCATTTCCAGTCACTGTTCAAGAAGAAGATCAAGTTGTTTCACCAATAATTTAAGCAACATTTCTTATTTTATCACCACCTTGATTAGAAGATATTCCAGGCCTAGGTGTTAGAAGCACCAATAAAACAATCCTTATCTTGTTACCCTACTAAATAATCACCACCTTTCTCAGTAGCATCAATTGTAAAGAAAATATCAACTTAGTCCTTCATTGCATGGCTTCCCTACTACCATATCACTTAGCATAACTTATAGTGTAAGATCCCATTACATTCATTGGTTGAGTGAAAGTAGCAAAGGAGGCAACATAGACAAATCTGAATCCCCCCTCTTTCTATAGGCATAAGATGGATACCATGTTTATCTAGTCAAATAACTAGTTGATGTTTTTGAATAAATTTCTTTTTTATATTCACTATCTCACCTATCATACCGCCCTATCTCAGATCAGTTTTGAGCAGAACTAGTTACATTTTGAGATTCATTTCAAGCAACGGAAGTCGACTAGGTGGAATAAATAGTGGAGAAAGAAAGATCATGTGTGTGTGTGTGTGTTGTGTGTGTGCATGTGTGTGTGTGTGTGTTTCATACACCCATTATTGTGTCTTTAGGACCTATTAGACCACATTTTAGTGATTTCTAGATATGAATGTCTTTATTCTTGATTTCCCACATTTTTCATTTTCTCTCCGTAAAAATTTTCACATTCCCCAAGATGTGTATATTCTTTAAAATTAAAATTTTTGGGAATAGGTTGTACAAGTTCAGCCTTTTCCTAGTCTAGGTCGGCCCAATTAAAACTTTTCCTATGGCATTAAATTTAAGTGGGATCCGGGCTCAATGCGATGGTTTTTCTTCCTGATCTTTATTTGTGGTCGACCAAACAATATTTAATCTCAAAATGAGTATAAAAGGACATCAAAGCCTCTTATTTTTACATCCACTATCCATTATTATCCATTATCAAGATTATCCAAGACTATTATGTGCAAGTAGTTCATTGGTGATTTCAAGATCAAGTGCAATCAAGCTAATTAAGGATTTGGATTCAAGATTTGAAAGAAAGCATCCAATTCAAGATTGCCAAACAAAGGAAATATTCTCTCATTGATGTAAATTTCTCTCCCATGATAGCTAAGTAGAGGAATTCTCAAGCAAGAAAGAAGATCCATTCCTCATATCCATTCAAGATTTCAAGCATACACTCATTCAAGATCTAGGATTGGAAAGTATAGATCCATTGTATTTGTGAAGAAATCCTTGATTCTACAACATATTACAAACATACATATCAAGAATCTTCATGGATTGTAATAATTTCTACATCCATCTATGATGGGTTTTCATGCAAGGTAAGTCCATCATTTATTTTGTTTACATTACTTTCCTTATGTAATTTATATTTCATTTCAAGTTTGATTCCTATAAAGGGGATTGACCAAGGAAAGCCCCTTCCCACAACCTTTTCCCCCTTTTTTCTTGTGTGCAAGAACATATTTTCAGAGTTTTAGATCCAAATTTTGGGAGCTACAAAACTAGTGGTAGATTATTTTCAGATTTCATCAGATTTAGAGTCACCAATTCTAGGTCAAATATCTTGGACAAGGTCCAATTTTTTTGACATAGTCCTTTGGATTCATTATTTTCATAGTTTTAAGTTACATGTGTCAGAGTTCCAAATCTAGAACCATTTTTTATTTTCATAGTTCTGTGAAAGTAAAAAACCATATTTGAAGTTTACTTCTCTTCTCCTAGCTTCAAGGTAAGTTCATTCTTCCTCTTTTCATATTTCACTTAATTTTATACATCAGATATGATATGATATCTTTCTTTTTTCCATTTCATTTTTCATAGTATCAATTCCTTTCATATATTTGCATTATCATTTTTACACATCATATACGTTTGACATTGAAGGAACCCATCTCCAAATCACACTCCATCCTCAAATCTAGATCTTGCATTAACAACCCTTCCTCCTTTTGGGTTGTGCTAATCTGATTTGGGTTTGAGGGTAATCCTTTGGGGGTTTTCCTTATGTATCATACACCATCCATTTGATTTTGTGAGTGATCTTCCTCCATAGAATTTCTCACCATTTTGTATGATACATTTTGGTGAGCCTGACTTATGACATTTTCTCTTTTTATTTTGGTGTTAGATCTCCTTTTCATTATTATATTTTCACCTATGATACATTTGGGTGAACCTAACATATGAAATTTCTATTGGATTTGTATTTTTTTGTATTTTTTTGCATTCATGTTTTGTCATTGATGTCAACATATGTTTCTGATAAGACAGACAGACAGGTTATCACTCATGCATGGATCATTGACAAAAGTGTATGGGAAATGAATGACAATTTCATATTATGCAAATATGGGGTGTGTAAAGGTATGATATTTGATCTTATATCTAAGGTTTCTTCAGGTTATGTTTATGTTTGTTTGAGTTACAACAATTTTGGTGAAGACTATTTGCAGAACATTGGCAGAGAATTGTGACAGAATTAGTCTCTAAGTTTTGAGGATAACTTGAGTGCGAGAATGATTCATGTTATGCATTCTTGAGGAATGGTAGAAAGACATGCTGAGGAATTTTTTTTATGATTCTTAGGTCGCAAGACTCTTGGTGACCTCGGTTGTGGTGTGTATTTTGGAGAAGACCTAGTATGAAAATATGGGGTGTGTAAAGGTATGATATTTGATCTTATATCTAAGGTTTCTTGAGCTTATGTTTATGTTTGTTTGAGTTACAACAATTTTGGTGAAGATTATTTGCGGAACATTGGCAGAGAATTGTGACATAATTAGTCTCTAAGTTTTGAGGATAACTTGAGTGTGAGAATGATTCATGTTATGCATGCTTGAGGAATGGCAAAAAGACATGCTGAGGAATTTTTTTTATGATTCTTAGGTCACAAGACTCTTGGTGACCTCAGTTGTGGTGTGTATTTTTGAGAAGACCTATTTGGGGCCGACTTTAGAGATATAACATGTATTATGGATGGCGAGCGTGGATTGCGGATCTTGGATTATATTTTATGAATTTTAATTGATGTTTACTAGTTATAGGTGTTGTGTGTATCTTAGCAAGGGGTTATGTAATTATTTGTGCATTGGGGAATTCTTAATTGGATGACCAAATTGCTTATTGTAAACTTGTATAAAAGAAAGTTATTTTCTTTTGTGGAGAAGTGAGATAAGACAAAAAAGTGTAGAAGTTGCAAGCTTGTATTTGTTAATTCTATTGGATGTAGAGAAGTGGTTGTGATTGAATAAATTCATTGGAACTATTTTAGAAAATATGTTGGTATTAGTCAGTTCATTGAATTATATATCTTATATAAATATTGATTTTAGACAGTATGTCCTGAAGGTAGATTTAACCTTCTTTAGGAATTTAGCCTGGGCAGTGAGCTTGTTGTTTCTCTTGACTCCTAACATGACCTATCCTTTAACAGGGACTTTGTACTATATGTAACAATAAGCTCCTAATAAGGATAAATCTCCTAACATGGATACTATACTTTTAGTGTATTATTTGTGGGTGTAAATTCCCACTAGGGTTTTTCCCTTAGCAGGGTTTCCTTGATAAAAAATGGTTGTGTTATGGTGTTATTGATAATATATTTAGAATTGTATTTATATTTTGATTGTTAAAGGTTAACGTTTTGTTATTGGCACACAATTCATTCCCCCCCTCTCAGTTGTTCTAGTGGACTATTATTTCTAACAATTGATATCATAGCTTCTGGTCCTTAGAGAGAAATCTTAACAGTTTGTAGTGATCTTGAAGATGGCATGCTATAGAAAGGATAGTCTGAAGTTAGATCCTAAAAACTTTTATAGTTGGAAGAACAAGATGAAAATTCATTTTCTATGTTTGGAAATTGACTACTAGATTATTACAAAGAAATATGACTAGATCAAGAATGAAGATGAACTGGATAAAGCTACTAATGATGAAAAGAATTTTTTTTCTTGTAACACGGTTGTAAGAGAAGCACTAATTAGTGCCCTCTCTGAAGGTGAATTCATGGAGGTTAAAGATTTAGATTCTACACATAAAATTTGGTCAAGATTGGAAGAAATATATGAAGGAGATAAGTTTACTAAGCATGCAAAGTTACAGAACTGGAAAATAAGGATGGAAATTCTGAAAATGAAAGATGATGAGAATGTTAGAGCATATGTATAGAGAGTTACTTATGTTTTATTTCCATTAGAAACTCTTGAGGCACATACAGTGAAGAAGAAGTGATCACAAAGATTCTTAGATCTATGACACTTGTTTACAAAACTAAAGTGTGTAATACCCACCTCTTAATTTTCTTTTCAATTTTCAGATGCCAAACTCTTTAAGGCCTTTCGATATATGTGTGGTTTATTTTAGTTGATCTTGAGGATATTTATGTATTGCATTTCATTATGTTATGAATCCATTGCCTAGTGTATTATATCTCCTGTTTATATGTGAATTAGGGTTATTTAATGATGCTTATGTATATGTCAGGATTTCATTTCAATTATGGTTTTCTGACAATACTGGCCCTAGATTTATATGCACATGGATCATTGTATGTTGTACTTTACTATTTGACGTGCTTGGTATGGTATGGGACATAGTCGTAGTTACTTTCTTCGGTGAGATCCACATGATAACCTAGTCTCAACCATTGTCTGCTATATTATATATGCATGTATGTTCATCTTGTGATGACAGGTTTGCGGGTACTAGGCTACATCTTCCCTGAATTAGCAGGAGTAAGCATGCCCTATCGCAATATCTCAATGGTAAGAGAGGGGTGATAGTATTCAGGTCCAAATACATATCTTAAACCTTTATTTTGTCCTATTGATGGACCAAGAATCTGATTGACTATCCTATTTGAATCCGTCAAGTGACATGGATTTGTGAGCCTGTTTGTGTGTGTTTGGTTTATGTTTCATTTGTTGTCTGTTTTTGTTGATTTTCTGTTTGGATGGTTTAAGGTGATTTAATGATGCTTTTAGCTTGATTTATTTAATGAATATTTATGCTAAATATTAATGTTAATTATTGCACCTATAATAAGGTTAAAATATTGGAATATGAAATAGATAGCTATTTAATATTTAAATATTAATTAAATGCCTATATTTAATTAATTGATTTAATTATTGAGTCTTGATTAAAATAATTGAGATTTAATAAATATTAAATTCAATCAATTATAATTAATTGTGCATAGTTGTATTAGTGAATATTACTTTAAGTTACATGGTTAATTTATTAATTTAATTGAAATTATCTCTTATGTATTTTCAATTTAACACTTTGCTTTTATATTCCTAAGTTGAGTTTTGCATGCTTTAAGTGAAATTGAAAATAAAAGAATTATTTTAATTAATAATTAGATAATTTATTTTCCCTTTAGGGTTTTCACTTTTGAAAACCTAATTGCTTGGGATATCTATATCTTTGGATTGGAAGCCTTTTTGGATATTGTTCAATCGGGAGAAGGAGAAATTGGGTGATTGAGATTTTGAGAGAGCTTGTTTGGATTTGTGGCTTCTCTTGCTTAAAATTGTGGATTCTTCTTGATTGGATTTTGGAGATTGTGCTTCTCATCTGTTATTGACGTAGGGTCTTCATCTTTTGAATTCTAGTTTTTAGATCCCCATCTTCCATACATTTGAAAGCTAGGACCCTTTGTGTGATCTTCCTTGTTTGAGGTATTTAGTGTTTTCATTGATTTAGAATGGAAAAATGTGATCTTGGTATCAATTTGTTTTTTCCTTAAAATTTACATGTTAGATTTATGCTTGTGGGTATAAAGGATTTCATTTTTGGGTGTTAAATTCAAAAAGGCATTAGGATTTTTCAAATTGTAATGTATGAGTTTTCAATTATTGGGCCTTAGGGTTTTAGATATGTAGGAAGAAGATTTCTTTGAGGGAAATTTGGTAAATGTTGTAATCTTGTTTGAAACCCTTAGATTTGTAGCTCCTTGTCGTGGGAATAAGAAATTCATACTCTCATCATGTCCTTGCCCAAACCCTGATCAAACCTGAAAGAAAACAAGAATTGGGTTAATTTGCATGCTTGGAAACTAAGAAACTATTCTTGAAAAGATAAATAATTATATTAAAAAGAAAATTAAGTCTTTCTTGTTTTTATCATCTTGCATGTAGAAAAAGAAAGAAAAATCCCCTTGTATTGGAAAATATATTTTTGATTAATTATGGTTGGGAAAAAGAAATTAAATCTATTGGTTATTGCTTAGAATTTTTTTTTTAAAAAGGGTGCTTATTATTATTGTTGAAAATCAATTAAAAATAATAATATGCTTGCTGGTTTTTTTTAAAAAAATATAGAATTATTAAATTAACACTAGTAAAAAAATAATATAAAAAATATATATATATATAAAACAGGTTATATATATATATATGTGTGTGTGTGTGTGTGTGTGTGTGTGTGTGTGTGTGATTGGTTTAAAAAAATAAATTTAAAAAGCTAAGTGGGAAGGTGGGTGGCGGGGGCCGCTGCACTCCCCCACGCAATCCAAGGCCCGGGGGGACAGCAGGGTAGGCCTGCGGTTACCACTGCGGGGCCTCCTCTAAAGGAGGAGCACAGAGGTTGGGGTGGGGCCGAGACCCCCCAAAAAGGTTTTAGTCTAGTTTTTTTTTTTGTTTTAATTAAAATAAATTTTTAATTAAAACTTATTTTTATTTTTATTTTTTTTAGTTAGTTTATAATTTAGTTTTAAATTTTTAAATGTTATTTTTTTTTAAATTGATGTTTTTAGATGTAGGTTATTTTATTAATAAATTTAGAATTATAGTAATGTTAAATGTGAATGTTTATATGTTAGATGGTATTAATTATTTGTAGTCTATGATGAAGGAGAATTTATTTCTTTAATAATAATGTTATTATTATTAAATAATGACTTGTTTCAGGTAGTATTTGGCATAGGATATTTGCATAATTAAAGATAACATTTAATGTCTAATGGAGATCATACTATTGTGATTATAGTTGGTTTAGTAATTACTTGCTAGATTAATTTATATATGTTGAAATTTATAAATTAATCTATACAAGAGTTGTATTTGCAATTTTTATTGGAGATTTAATTATATTTGGTTAATAATTTTATAAGATAGGCGAATTTGCATAATAAGAGATTATAAATTTGTCTATCAATGTATTATTGCTATGCTATTATTGGAAGCTGGATTTGATCTTTCTAAAAGTTATGTATATCACTTGTTCTAGAATAGTTCTTTCTGAAAGTGCACTTAATTAGCCATGTTCTACTCTGAGTGGTTGTTGAAATGAATTTTGTATTATTTTATGTTATGTGGTATTTTCATTTATGGTTATCTCTTTGGGATAGATGACCTTTAGCGTGTAAATCCAGAGGTTTTGGGGTTGTATTTATGCATGGTATCTTGTATGAAGTCAGTTCGTGTTTCTGTGGTGATGTCATGGTCCTAATTTCTTACACCCCAACCTAATTCAATATGATGTGTTTTATGGTCTTATCACAATACTATGGTTATTGTTTGGTTATTTGAGAACCTATGTGCTCCTGGATGGGCAGGATGTGATTTGTGATTATGTATATCTTCATGTGTTGATTATGAGCTTAGTTCAGTTAACTAAGTGTATACAAAGGAAGTGGCTTGCAATGAGTCTAGGGCCCTAAGCGGATAATAGGGTACCCCATTGTAAAGTTACTTAATAAGTGATAATGTGAAACATTAAAGGAGTTTAAAATGAGCTAATAAGATGTCTGAGTCTCTACACATGCCTTGAGTTTTGTTGCATGATAGGATGGGAGTTGGGATCCTTGTCTTCACGAAAGGATTACTGAGCCACATAGTGTCACATGGAGGCCAAATTCAAGAGGTACTACTAGGGTTACCTTTAAGGTTAGGTGTATGTGATGACACTTCCCTATATACAGCTTAGGTTATCCTATGTGTGTTGGTTACCTCTAGTATTGTTTAGTATTCCTTATTGTGGTTTAGTGAACTTCTAGGATCTTCCTATGCATTGAGTATGATGTCATGTATACCTTGATGTTTGCATTCTTATTGTATACCCCATGTGAGTGGCCTATTAATATCTTCTCAGCATGGTGGGAGTGGACCTTTGGTTCCACGCGGTCAGGTGGTAGTGATTCTTATTACCATTGAGATTCTGACAGTTCTTCTTCATGTTTGGATGTCCTTGTTGTAGTTTCATCTTCTTAGTCTTTCAGAGACTTGTTTAGTTACATGAGTTGTGTACTTGTACCGTATGTGGATATTGGTTGACATCCTTTCAAGGATGTATTGTGTTGTATTTATCATGTTTATCTTTGGAGGTTTTGATCTTATCATATCAGATGTAATTTGGTAATAGTGTATCAAATATGATACTTATATTAGTTGTTGTATCATACTTGTACTAGAGTGATTATTACATACCCTGCGACTTGTAGAGTGGATGTTGATTAGGTAGTATACCTTTGGTATCAGATGTATATGTAATCTTTTATTATGAGATGTATGTTATTGGGTTCAGATGATGTATCCCTTATGTTAGTTCTTTACAATTGTTATTCATAGATTATTTTGCTTAAGTAATTCTACATCAAGGAACCCTTGAGAAGTGTTATGTATGTTGATTTGTACTTCATGTATGTCATGTACTTCATTGTGTTGCTTCCGCATTGTTATTATTATTATTTGTAAACATTTAAAAAAAAATTATTCTTCTAACTTAGTGTCATGTTTAGGTTAAGTTCTCCTGGGTTCCCTAACGGGGCATTACAAAGTGAAAGCTATAGAGGAGATCATACCTTTGATGGTGAACTTCAACAAAGAGATGTTGATTGTGAAATTAACTATGTTTGAGGCTGCAGAGCTGGGAGATTCATTACCTAAGGTTGAAACAACATTCAAGGTGACTGTCCATAAAAATAAAAAGACTTTATTAGGGGCATCAATCACTAGTAGAAGTGACTTGTGAAAAGAGCTTGGTGAATATGTTGATGATTGGGAAAAGATACAGGAAGAAGAGAGAAATGGTGGTCGTAATTGCAAGAAGAGAAAAGAGAGGTAAAGGTAAGTTTGAAGGAAAGTTACCTCTAAAATGTTTTTCATGCAATAAGATAGGTCATTTTGCATCTAGATGTCCTACAAGGGTTCCTAGACATAAATCTAAGTTTTATAAACCTAAATAATCAAAGGATAAGGAATGTTACTATGCTAGAAAAGGTGTATCTAATGATGATGTTGTGGATTATGATGAAATTTTATTTATTTCTATTAAACATGATGAACCTATTCGTGAAGAGAAAGTCCTAGTTTTACATGTTGAAAGAAATCTGAATGGATCATAGACAGTGGTTGTTCACATCATATGACTCATGATAGAAACAAGTTTATTCAACTAAATAAATATGATGGTGGTGTAGTCAGATTTGGTGACAATACTACTATGATTATCATTGGAGCAAGATCAATTTCTCTTAATGGTAAAACTAATACTGATTATGTATTACTTATTGATGGACTTAAGCATAATTTGTTGAGTGTTAGACATCTTCTTGACAAAGTTTATATTTGAAGTTCAATGATGGGAAATGTTCTACCAGAAGTAAGATGGGATATTTGATAGCATCTGGTACAAAGTCAAGAGGTAATTTGTTTGAGTTGAACACTACAAAATTATATTTTTTGTGTTGTGAAGGTTGATGAAAATTGGTTATGGCATATAATATTTTGTCATGTAAATTTTGATAAAATTATAAAAAAAATTATGACTGATGTTGTTAGAGATCTACCAAAGATTGTGAAACCTTATAACACCATGTGTAGAGAATGTGTGATGGGAAACAAACTAGAAGAAGTTTTAAAAGAAAATCTTATTCAACAAAAGGGAAGTTGGATCTGGTGCATACAAATTTGCGTGGTCCTAAAAGAACAAGATCTTACTATGGTGAAAGGTATTTCCTACTTTTTTTCAATGGCTTTTCTAGGATGATGTGGGATACATGTCCTAGAGAGAAATCTGAGGATTTTGATAAATTCAAGATATTTAAAGTAAAAGTTGAGAATGAATTAGGTTTGAAGATAAAATGTTTAAGATCAAATAGAGGTGGAGAATTTACTTCAGGTTTTTTCAACACCTACTATGAAGAGCATGAAATATACATACAAACATCTTCTCCTAGGACACCACAATAGAATGGGATTGTAGAGCGAAGAAATAGAACTATATTAGATGCTTGCATAACTATGTTTCTTAAAGGAAATGTGTCATTGTGTTCATTGGAGAGAAGCTATTGGTACTCCTATTTCTAGAGTGAACAAAATTCAGATTAGATAAGGTACTAATAAGACTTATGAACTATGGTTTAATCATGCTCCTACTGTGAAATATTTTAGAATATTTGGTAGTAAATGCTATATCAAAAGAGATAATGAGATAGGAAAGTTTGATACTAGAAGTGATGAAGGAATCTTCCTTGATTATTCCACTAAGAGAAAAGCTTATAAATGTTTTAATCTAAGATGGAGGAAGATGATTGAAAGTGCTAATGGGAGGATTGATGAGAATTTTTAGATTTAGGAAAGAATATATGATTGTAGCCAGATTAAAGAGAATAGGGAGGTTACTGCAAATCAAGAAGAACCTTCTGATGTTGATCATGACATTGAGATATGTTTGAATGATTCAAATGATTCTACTGAAATTCCAAAAACACTGAGTTATGTTAAGAAGAACCATCCTGAAAATCAAATTATTGGCAATGAAAATAAAGTCACAATGTCAAGAGCCAAATTAAGAGATGAAATTTGTTTGATTTCTCAAGTTAAACCAAAAACTACTGATGAGGCATGTAGAGATGAATCTTAGACTAAAGCTATGCAGGAAGAATTGGAATAGATAAAGAAAAATAACACTTGGGAATTGGTTTCTAGACCTAAAGATAAGAATGACATAGGGACTAAATGGGTTTTCAAAAACAAAATGAATGAAGAAGGAATGGTTGTAACGAATAAGGATAGATTGGTTTGTAAAGGCTACTCACAACAAGAATGCATAGAATTTGAAGAAACATTTTCTCATATTGCTAGGCTTGAGGTAGTAATATTATTTCTTTCTTATGCTACACACAAAAACTTGAAAGTATATCAAATGAATGTGAAATTTGCATTTCTGAATAGAGATCTAGAGGAGGAAGTATATATTGAACAACCTGTTGGATTTCCTCTAATAGATGTTCAGGACACATTTTCCAAATTGAAGAAACCTTTTTATGGAATAAAACAAGCACCTAGAGCATGGTATGCTAGATTGGACAGATATTTACTTCATCTTGGTTTCAGAAAAGGTAATGCAGGTAGTAATTGGTACTTAAGAACTAGTGAAGATGGAATTTTAATAGTTGAAGTTTTTGTAGATGATATCATTTTTGGAGGTAATATTGAAATGAGTAAAACATTTTCGAAGGAAATGGAAAAATGAATTTGAGATGTCTATCATTGGTGAAATGAAATTTTTCCTTGGACTGCAAATAAATCTGAACAAGAATGGTATTTTTGTTTCTCAGACCAAGTATCTTAAGGAAATGTTGAAAAAGTTTGGAATGGAAGATTTTAAACCTATTGGATTACCTATGGTTATTGGTTACAAGCTTACTACTACTAATGAATCTCAAAGTGATTTTAAAACAAAGTAGAGATCTATGATTAGAGGCTTACAATATCTGACTCACACTAGACTAGATATTGCTAATGCAATTAGAATTGTGGAAAGATATCAAGTAGATTCTAAGAGACTCAGCTTGCTGCTGTAAAAAGAATATTTAGATATCTGAAAGGAACACTGGAATATGGCTTATAGTATAAAAAATCTGATTATTTTATTTTGCATGATTATATTGACGTTGATTGGGTAGGAAAAGTTGATGACAGAAAAACTATAAGTGGTGGTGCATTTTTTGTTGGGAAAATATTGGTTTCTTGGTTAAGTAAGAAGTAGGATTGTATATCTCAGTCTACTGTCAAATCAGGGTATGTTGTTTCTGCTAATAATTGCACACATATTATTTTGATGAAGTAAATTTTGAATGGCATTGGGATTACTTTTGATGAGCCAATGGTTATTCATTGTGATAACACTAGCATAGTGAATATGTAAAAGAATCCATTTATGCATTTGAAATCTAAACATATTTCAATTAACTATGATTTCTTGAGAGACAAGGTTGCAGAGAAGGAGATTAGATTTGAGTATATCACCACAAAGAAAAAAATAACATATATATTTACAAAACCTTTTCCAAAGGATGCCTTTGAGTATCTCAGAGGAATGCTTGGGGTGATAAAACTATTAATCTCTAAGTTCTGTTGATGATTAGTGCCCAACACTTAGTCATTTCATTAGGCAATTTTAGTTGGCTATCACTGTGGCCGAGCTAAAACTATGCAAGGTCTAGCAACATTGCCGAGAAGTTTTTCAGTTTGCCTAGTTACATTGCCGAGCCGAAATACATTGCCAAGCCGAGTAGGATACAGGGATATTAAGTGCCGAGCAGGACAATTTTTGTATACTTGTCAGGAATGATTTATCCGGTCGACTTGTATAAGATTTTTGGGCTGAATTATTTGTGCATTTAATATTCTTATACAGAGTTAATTATGCATTTAATTGTTTTATCCTATGCATGACTCATTGCAAGCATTAATTGTAATACCATCATGGTATGGGTATTGAATCTTGATCATTGATCTAGATCTCACTGTCAGATCTATATAGATATATTAGATTGCTTCAAAACCCTAATATGTATGTGCAAGAGGTAGAAGAGTAATTGTTGAAGTGACTACATTTTGAAGTGAAATACATAGAGGGTTATTTTGTTCAGAAGAAGAGATCAAGAAGAGCATAACACAGTGAACAACAGAGTAAAGGTATATCAGATTATAAGATCAGAAGAGATACTGAAAAGAGGAGATCCATCATCAGCATCAGAGTGCATATTGAAGGATCAATACTTGAGAATTTTTAATCATTGTATCAGGTGAAAATATCTTAACAAAGTGGTTTTAGTAGGAATTTATTAATCTCTTAACAAAGTGCTTACTTCATTGTAAGTTTAAATCCTTTAACAAGGTAGATTGTAATGATCTAAAGCTTTTAATAGGGTAGACCTCTAATAGGGTAGATTACATTTTGTAATCAAACATTGTAACCTTAACAGGTACACTTTATTACTGTAGTAGTGGAGACTTTTGTGGGTGTCATCCCCACCCCAGTTTTACCTATTTGGGTTTTTGGGTTACCAAGTTATTACATGTTATGTTTTATTTGTTTCATGGTGTGAATGCTATCTGAGATTACATTAGATTCATTTATGTATGAATGTGGATCAATTTGTTTTAAGTGTTTAATTTTGAAGATCTGATTCACCCCCCACCCTCTCAGTATCTTGCTTTCCCATTATTGTATTTCCAACAATTGGTATCAGAGCAGAGTTCTCTAAAAGGTTATAATTAGCTTGAGAATACAGATCTTGAGATGGAGATCTACAAGATGGGTAAATTCATTGAGAATCAAAAGATTGATGTTCATCTACCACTCCAACAGCTTGAGTCTGCAAGACAAGAATTAAAGAAGTCCTTGGTTGCAAGAAAAGATTTGGCCAAGCAGATGAATGACACTCATTATTAGGAAGAGGACACCACAGATCTATTTCAGAATGGAGATTCTACTGAGAGTGATGCAACAATAGCAGATCTACCAGAAAAGAATAGAGCACTATGTGAAGAAGTCAAAAATCTGAAAAAGGAACAAGAAGCCCAATAAATAAGAATGTGTGAAGTTGTTGAACAGAAAAAGAAAGCCGAAGATGACAAGGCTATGGTAGAAGAAGACAAGAAAATGCTGACTACCAAACTTGATGAAAGAACACATGATGTGCAAACCATGACAGTCAATCAAGTGGACATGGCTAATCAACTACTACTTGTGAATTAGGAGATGAGTAGGAAAGACTTGGAGATTGTTAATCTTAGATCTGAGAACAATTAATTGAAAGATGAATTGAGATCTGAGAAAGAAATAAATAATAGAGTGAATGATCCGAGTGTAGCTATGAACTACTTTTAACAACTGGTGGAAGCATCAAGAAGACCTAAAGATTCTTCTGGGTTAGGTCACACTGAACAACATACAACCACTGAAGATGGAGAATCATCTAAGATAGGTGAAAGAAAGAATGCAAAGCTGAGAAACAAGAAACCTATTTGTCACCACTGTGGGAAACCAGGTCATACAACAAACATTTTCCAAAGCAAGAATGGTAAGTCCAATTCAAAAACTAACTTTAATGGTTACTGCTTTAACTTCAATAAATTTGGACATCAAGCACGTGAATGTAAGGCAAAGGCAAGGAAAACACCTAAATTTAATGGTAATTTCTATAATTGTCACAAATATGGTCATAGAGCACAAGATTGCAGATCTAAAGGTAAACAGCAGTGCACATCAAAGGTACAAGAGAAATCACCAAGAAAAGCCAATACTTACAATTGGGACTACAACACATGGCACGGTTGTCATTACTGTGGTGAGTATGGACATGTTCCAGAGAACTGCATAAGGACACATTTCAGAGGAAAGTCTAAAAGTTGGATGAATGGAAGCCTAGTTTGTCATAGTTGTTTGAAAATTGGTCATACAAGGAAAGATTGAAAAACTAGAGTACCTGCACCTACAGTTGAGAAAATTAGAGAATAGACAAACAAGACATGGGTTAAGAAGTCTGAACCATGCAGTAGTGAAGCTAATGAAGCCAAGGTCACCCAATCCAATGGATTAGGTGATCACATCATCTCCAACTAAGATAAAGAGGTATGTAAGGAACTGTATTTAAAAATTCATATCTTACATCAGTTCCTAACATGAAATGTACAAAAAGTCCATATTTGCATATGTTAAGATGCACCAGGACATATTTGAAGACAAAATGGCGAGATGAGAAAATTGCACTATAGGTGCCGAGCATCTATCATGGACACTAAAGTCGAGTTCTTTAGTGAGTGCCAAGTTTTGTTGGCTGAGTAAAATTTTGTGAAGGCCAAGTGTAGTGAGCCGAGTGGGATGCAAGTTGTGTTAAGGCCAAGGACAGCTGGCTTGCACTAACTCAGTGGGAAAAACATTTAATGCTCACCTAATTTTACCCTTCAAAGCATATAAATGATGAACAGTTGATATTTCATTTTTACCTTGTGATTTTACTATTTACAGAGCAATTGAAGCAATTTGCAGAATTGATCTTAACAAAGCTAGGAATAGAGATTTCATCAGTGTGCCATCAAAAATCTTAAAGAGAACAGTGTGAAGCATCAATTGCCAAGGTATTTTGTTTTCCATCTCTCAAACCCTAAATTTCAGAACTATGGCTGCAAGTTCTTCTGCACCAGCCAAGAGTATGGAGGTAGAACAAGAAAAAATTTAGTTGATTCAGAGTGATGAATGTGAACCTCTCAACTTTCGATTTGTCCCTGAAAGTGTGATAGAGAGTGATTTAATGGGAGCCCTCTCATCCATTCCTCCCAAGGTACTTATGATTCATGATGTTCGATCATGTTATATGGTTAAAATTGGAGAAGTAGGTGATAATGAATTAAGGAAATCCTACAGCAAACTATGTGAATATGGAGTTCTAAAGGCAGAATTCAAACACTTAGCTAAAAAAGGGTTAACTCGTGCCCTAGATTTTTCCCAAGGTTTCAAAGATGAATGGATCAAGGTAATCCTTAGCCAAGTTCATGACATGAGCATGTGGCTAGACAATGGACCAGTCAAGATCACTAGAAGCATGATTCATCGGGTGACTGGATATCTTGTAGTGAATGGAAAGTGGACCATGAGGGATAAAAATAAAGAGGAAATTACATTGAACACTGGAGCAGTATGGAATAATAGAGGTATGACTATCTCTACAATTATTGACTTGTAACTTGACTTTGGAGTAAGGGTAATTGCACACAAGTTCTATCAGTCCAGCAGATTGGATAGTGTTCCCTGCAGATCAGTTGATCAGGCATGGAAAATTGTGAAGAAGAATCACACATATGATCTTTCCGAGCTACAATAGACACAGTTAGCTGAGAACCTTGCATCAATTAGGAAAGGCTAAAAGCTCATCATATAACACTTATATCAAGGCAGTGACTCCTAGAGTAACATGTTTAGAGCCATTTCCATATGAGATTAATGTTGATGAAGCATCAGCTACCATCATTGCACTCCTAGTCGAGGCAATTAACACCACAATAGAGAGATTTGGGAACTTTGATGAAGCTAAGGCTAAGATCTATAGAAGTTTGAATGAAGGAACTATGGAGAGGAAAAGAAAGAAGATAGTGAAAAATCTAAAGAAAATGGTTGGCTTGGGTAGTGATGAAGAACCTGAGGATGCACCTCTAGGTCTGTCCACTGGACAAGGTGAGGATATTTCTACTGAGGAGGAATTCAGTGCATCAGAAGAAGTTACAAAGAAGGCTAAGGGAAGGAAGCCTTCAATTGTCATAGTAACCAAGCCTAGCCGAGCCAAACCCAAAGTTACACCTCCTACAACTAATCATCCAAGGACAAGAGCATCTATTATCACTTCCCCAGTAGAAGTGCAAACAAAAGTGTATGGTAAGAGAAAAGTTACAGAGAGCAGTTCTGGTAAGGAAGCAAAGGTTGCTCCTAAGGCTAAGCTGAGTGAGCCAGCAAAGAGACCAAGAAGGAAATTAAATTTGAGACCAGATAGTGATAATGAGTTGATAGAAACTGATGAACCCACAAACATACCTAAAGCTCAATTTAAGAAACCAGCAAGCATTGATGAGGTATGTGATACTTTAAGGAATTCAGCAGAGTTAGCAACATTTAAGTTCATCAAATATGACAAGTTGAAAACAGAAGATAGGCACAAAGTTCAGGAAGCACTCTTGGACATGATGAGTACCTTCAAATTGACTGCTACAGAGATAGGAAAACATGTGCTTGATGAACTATATGACTTTCTGTCAAGCAAATGGGAATTTGAACTTGCCACTAAAAGACAGATCAGGGAAGGAACCCTAGCCAAAATAATACCAGACTTAACCTCTACACAAAGAGTCAAATTTATTAAGGAGTACAAGAATAGGTTTGTACCAAAACTCAGAGGATATGTTGTTTTGAAGAATGACATAGAAGTTTTAGTACAGCAGAGCACAAGGATTTGGAAAGAGATTTTTGGATTGCTCATTCCAAAAGATAAGAAATATGGTGAAGGGACATTCGAGCTAAAGGCACAATAAGTTGAAGAAAAGACTACCCCTGAACCACAGATACTTAAAGATCAAATTGTTGTAGAAAAGGACATGACCAAGGATGCATTAGATGCAACAAACTCTATTTATCTGACTGCTGATAGTCCTATGGATTATATAGTTGATGATCCAAGAAATTTGAATGTCGAGGAACAACAGATGCCGAGTGGAAAAGACACTGATTCACCTATTAAGGTAGTTGATACTGAAGAAGAATATTCCACAGGATCTGGTGATAAAATTGAAGTTGTCAATATTCAGCAAAGTGAAGGGCAGCAACAAGAAAATGAACAAGAGGTAACTTCACAAGATCCACCTATTTTAGAGGTTGTGAAGACAGTTTTAGATAGTGGAGTAGCAACAACAGATGTTGTTGATAAGCCTAAAGAAGAAGAGGAAGCACAAGTGTTGGTTGAGCTACCACACTCTACATCATCCACTCCCATAGGTCCTAAAACTGATGGTATGTCAAATCTATAGACTATATTGATAGAATTGAAGGAGGCATTAGATGTTGACACTGTCAAAGGGAAAGATATTATGCTGCCGAGCATAAGTTCTCCAGAAATGAAGAAGAAGAAGATCTTGAAGAAGAAGTCACAGACTTTAGATGTAACACTAGATGAAGTCATTGTGATTCCACAATGGGATCCCAATGAGTTATCTTTTGAACAAATTGGGACTCTTCAAGAGTTACTTAAGAGGAAGAAGAGATAGGAAGAATTGAGTATAGAACAAAAGCAAAAGCAGGTGTTGCATGACATCAAAGACATATTTGCAAAGGCTTTTGACTTAGAAGATGAAACACCTCAAGCTCCAATCATAGATCAACTAGTCACCATTGTACAAAAAGTAACAGATGAGGACATAGATAGCAATGAGAAGCTTCTACAATGGTCTAGGAGAATATTTGAGAGAAAAGTTCTAGAGAAGATCTCAGAAGAGATAGCAACAAAACAGGTTTAACTTTCTATTCTTGTAGAAACCTTAGAGAAAGTTATAGCCAATGTTTATTCTTTGTATAAGAAATTATGTGATGTTGAATTTTTCACAAAGGATAATCTACAGCTTGTCAACAACATCTGTGCACAAAGGAGAATAGCCGAGCTTATGGCTGAAGATGGTCGCATAAGGGCCAAGTTGATAACTATTTAGACAAGCTTGTTGCCTCACATGGAGGTAATATAGAAGGAACTCTCAAAAGCAAAGGAGTTATCATAGAGCAGTGAAAATCTATCGACTACAGAGAGTTTAGTGAGTCTAGCTACTGAGCTAGAAATAAAACTAGAAGTTATGAAGGTTGCAAAGGAAAGTTGGGATACAACATTTGAATCCACCCTATAGCTTCATAAGTAGTTTTTGGATAAGTTCAACTTAACCCCACCAGCAATTAGTGACAAAAACAAGGGGGAAGTTAGTAAGGAAGTTGGAAGTTAGTAAGGAAGTTGGTAAAGAAGTATGAAAGGATAGATTAGTACAACAAAGGTACACTTGTATATAATTTTTGAAGGCATTGTAAACTTTTGTATAAGTATATTCCTAGGGGGAGTACTTAGCATACTTAGGCAATATTTTGATGAAATGTACAAAAGTAATGATAAGTGTTTT
>MU227884.1:165823-179638 GCA_018584345.1 Thuja plicata
TAATATTCTTATACGGAGTTAATTATGCATTTAATTGTTTTATCCTATGCATGACTCATTGTAAGCATTAATTGTAATACCATCATGGTATGGGTATTGGATCTTGATTGTTGATCTAGATCTCACTTTCAAATCTCTATAGATATATTAGATTGCTTTGAAACCCTAATATGTATGTGCAAGAGGTAGAAGAGTAATTGTTGAAGTGACTTCATTTTGAAGTGAAATGCACAGAGGGTTATTTTGTTTAGAAGCAGAGATCAACTACAACATAACACAGTGAACAGTAGAGTAAAGGTATATCAGATTATAAGATCAGAAGAGATACTGAAAAGAGGAGATCCGTCATCAGCATCAGAGTGCATATCAAATGATCAATACTTGAGACTTTTTAATCATTGTATCAGGTGAAAATCTCTTAACAAAGTGGTTTTAGCAGGCCTTTATTTATCTCTTAATAGAGTGATTACTTCATTGTAAGTTTAAATCCTTTAACAAGGTAGATTGCAATGATCTAAAGATTTTAATAGAGCAGACCTCTAACAGGGTAGATTACATTTTGTAATCAAACATTGTAACCTTAACAGGTACACTTTATTACTGCAGTAGTGGAGACTTTTGTGGGTGTCATCCCCACCCCAGTTTTACCTATTTGGGTTTCTGGGTTACCAAGTTATTGTGTTATGTGTTATTTGTTTCATGGTGTGAATACTATTTGAGATTACATTAGATTCATTTATGTATGAATATGGATCTGTTTGTTTTATGTGTTTAATTTTGAAGATCTGATTCACCCCCCCCCTCTCAATATCTTGCTTTCCCATTAATGTATTTCCAACAAGAACCCACTTGTGATAACTATTTGATGCAATAATGCATCAGTCCAGTGGCTTTCAGGGCTATAAAATTTTATGGGCTTGATGTATGGATCTACTCCTCAGGGGGAGTCATCACAGGATCAAAATATAGCACATTTAGGTGATTAAGAACCTAGTTGTTGCAAGCATAAATATTTGAAAAAGCTATACCTTGCAGAGGAAAGATGGTCAAAAGTGGATTAATGGAACCATTTTCCATTTATATCAAAGGGGGAGAGATTCTATGAAGAGAGAGTGTGGAAAATCCCTATTGTTTTAGGGAGAGCTGTGAAGAGGATATTAAGAAGATTGTATTGAGATATGTAATTTTTGGATTGATGGATTTTCTCATATATTGTCATCAATGACAAAGGGGGAGATTGTTGGAATTGGTTTCTATTGTATTTTTTGGCATTCATGTTTTTTCAATGATGTCAACATATATTTTTGATGAGACAGACAAACTATTTATCACTGGTGCATGGATGAATGACAAAAGTGTACGAGAACTGAATGAATGTTTCCTACTATGTGAAGATGGGGATGTTTATAGGGATGAGATTTGATATTATATATAGGGTCTCTTGAGATTATGTTTTTGTTTGTTTGAGTTACAACTATTTTGGTGAAGAATGTTTGTAAAACAGTGGCAGAGAATTGTGAAAGAGTTAGTGTCTAAGTTTTGAGGATAAATTGAGTGTGAGAATGATTGATGTTATGCGAGCTTGAGGAATGGTGGAAGACGTGTTAAGGAATGATTTTGATGATTCTTGGGTCACAAGACTCTTGATGATGTCATTTGTGGCATGAAATCTAGAGAAGACCTATTTGGGGCCAACTTCATAGATATAGCGTGTATTATGGATGGCTAGCGTGGATTGTGGATCTTGGATTATATTTTATGAATTACATAATTTATGTTTAATTTTTATACGTACCATGTGTATCTTAGCAAGGGGTTATGTAATTATGTGGCTATTGGGGAAGTCTTAATTGAATGACCTAATTGCTTATTGTAAACTTGTATAAAATAAAGTTGTTTTCTTTTATGGAGAAGTGAGATGAGACAAGAAAGTATGGAAGTTGCGATATTGTATTTGCAAAGTATCCTAGATGTATATTAGTGGTTGTGATTGAATAAATTCATTGGAACTATTTTCAAAAAGTTGTTTCTATTAGTCAGTTCATTAAATTGTATATCTTATATACATCTGTATTTCAGACAGTATGTCCCAGAGGTGGATTTAACCTTCTTTAGGAAGTGAGCCTATTTTTTCTCTTGACTCCTAACATGGTCTATCCTTTAACAGGGAATGTGTACTATATGTAACAATCATCTCCTAACATGGATAAATCTCCTAAAAGGGATACTATACTTTCAGTGCATTATTTGTGGGTGCTAATTTCCACTGAGGTTTTCCCTTAATAGGTTTCCTCGACAAAAAATGGTTGTTTTATGGTGTTTTTTATAATATGTTCACAATTGCATTTATCTTTTGGTTGTTAAAGGTTAAAGTTTTTTTATTGGCACACAACTGATTCACCTCCCCCCCCCTTAGTTTTTCTGGTGGACTATTATTGCTAAAAATTTCCTCTTTTCATTTTGGTGTTAGATCTCCTTTGCATTCTTATAGGTTCACCTATGATACATTTTGGTGAAATCGACTCTTTCATGCATTATACTTTCTAATTTAGTATTTAATATTCTTTATATGATCTCTTTTATATGAATATTATAGTTAGATCATATATTTCCTTGTATGCCTTTTGTTAGTCAACATTTCCATTAAATAACAGTTTCATGCTTAAATTTGATAGTTAAAGTGAATTTTTATTTCAAATTGCATCACATTTTTCTTTCCTTCCATTCCCTTATGCATGAGCTTTATCACTTTGAGTCCAACCCATAGTATTCTGGTTAGAAGAAGTTGTAAAATTATGGATTCCTTTGATCCCGAGACCTCCTTCTTTCCTAGTAATCTTGATAAGACCAACATGCATCTTAGTGATGCCAATCCTATCATGGAGAATAAATCTTCTAATTCTTCTCATGATGAAGAAGAAGCATTAAGGGTTCCTCCTTCAAAAATCCAAAAAATTTCCCATGATTTTGAAATTTTTTAACAATGGCTAGGCCAAGAAAATAATAATCATGAAGCTCTTTCCATTGTAGAAATCTTAAGGAAAATTATTCAAACTGATGAACATGGTATTAACCTTTTGCATAGAATTTCACATCTCATTGACAAAAATATCAAACCCATTAGGGATTGTGATCAATATTTAGGATTCATTCCACCTCCTACAAGTGTTGAGACCTCTTTTCCTATCTCTACTTCCATTCCTAGTATATCCACTTATGCTCCACCTATCATAAAAATAATTCAAAATATCAATCCTACACATGTGAGTCTTCCTAATCATATTTCTCCTTCTATTCCTTCAAGTTTTCCATGTGTTTCATTTCCATCATATATGCCTACTTATCATAGTGTTCCTTTTTCATATTCAACCATGCCTTCAATTTCCAACAATACTCATAGCATTTCTCATGTTTCTCATCCTACCATTCTTTCTACTGATTCTTCCATTAATAGCTTGGCTCAAACAGTGTCTTCTTTGTAACAACAAATTTCTTCAATTACTTAATCCAAGTTCAACATTGCTACTTGTGATATTTCTAGTCCCTTGTTTATAGATATTATCTATGCTATTATCTCGCAATATATGGAGATTCCTCATGTTGACACTTATAATGTTAAGGTTGGTCCCATGACTCATGTTAAAACTTTCCAAACCTTGTGTAGTGATTTCTCTCATGACCATAGTTTCATGGAATGTTTTTTTACTAGAACCTTTCGAGACAAAGCCTTGAAATGGTATTGTTCCTCGCCTCCTTATTCAATTGATTCCTTCCAAAAAAATTGTAATGCTTTCATTGGATAATTTCAAAACAACATTGGTCCTAAAATCTCTCTAACCGATTTAATTCATTGTAAATAAGGTTTTAAAGAAGAATTTATTGATTTCATTAGTATATTTAAGCATTTGCATGCTCATATTTCTTATCATGTTCCTGATATTGATGTGCAGTGCTTTTTTATTGCTAATTTACAATGTAACATTAGAGATAAGATACTTGTTTCTAAATTCTCTTTTTTTCCTCAATTATGTGAAATGCTTCATCATTATCAACTTCAAGTAAGTCAATTTGAGAGCACAAATCCAATGGCTCATGTTCATGTTGATAAGAGTGATGTCGTATCCAATTTCAAAAAGTTTCAAAAATTGAACAACTACATAAAAATTAACAAATCATCCAACAATGTTGATGAACAATTGGCAGAAGAATCCAAAGATGTGGCTCCTTTGTCATTTTTTTTAAAAACCTACCCATAATTATAATCATATTTCTAAATATTTGCATAATGTGATGTTTAAATTAATTAATGATAATGTATTAACACTTCCTCCTTTCAAACCCATTGACATGTCTAAGCCTCAATCCAAATAATTTGATCAAAATTTCAATATCATTGTCAACCTAGTCATGATACTAAAAAATGTTTCTTCTTAAAAACTATTATTCAAGATCTTATTGATTCTAAGGCTATATATGTTGATGGTGACCATGATCAAGGAAACAAATATGTCGCACCTCCTAACCAAAACTTTCAAATCTATGCCAATCATTTTTCATCTCATTCAACCAATACTATTGATCAACCTTCTTCATCCCAATGCATTGACTATGATTACAAATTCGATGAAGCTAACCATATGGTCAATCAAGTTGACCAAGTTAAACGAAAACCTCAACCTCTATCTCAGCCTTACATTACCTTTTACCTTAATAAGACAATTAAATCACCCGATGGTCCTCTCTTTATTATCACAAAGGTTAATGGTACTCCTACCCATGGTTCCCGTGTTGATCCCACTTGCATGGTGAATGTGATAACTGAAGAGCATCCTTATAGTAAACAATTGAAAAAATATTTTTATGTTAGATCTAATGTTATGATTCAAACTTGCAATATTTTCTTATATCCTTCCCATGGTTCCATTTCATTACTTGTTGAATTTGGTGGTAAAAATTTAGAAGTTAACTTCAATTTCATTCCAACTTCTAATAAATTTAAAGTCAAACTTGGTCTTCCTTGGCTTACTTCCATGCAAGTCATGTCTTGTCATATTCATAAATGTGTTAAATTTCCTAATAATGGAGAAATAATGGTTGTTAACCATAGTCTCTATCATCCTTTTGTGCCTCGCAACTTAGTTGACCTTGATTTATTTTGTCCTTCTATGCCTCAACCAATTTAAACCCGTCCAAAACATATCTTTAGATCATACCAAGCCTAAAATTTGTTCAATAGATTTGTGAACTTATCAAACCTAAGGATGTTCCATCTATTTTTTCATAGATGTGAACTTCTTTGTACACCACATATACCTCCTCTCCCTATTTCTTATACACATACTTCTCAACCTATCTCTTAACCTAGTGTGGTTCCTCCCATTCTTCCTCCTAAAGATGAAAAGAACCTGATGTTGATTGATCATATCCAAACACAAATTTATAGCAAAATCAATTGCAACCGTCATGCTCATGATCATCGTCACAAGTGTAATGAAAGAGTGTGTCAACATTCTTCTAAAAATATTTCTTCACCACACACACCTCCTCATTCTTTTCTTCCCTTTGACCAACCCATGCTTGAGCCAATGGAGTAAGTGAATTTAAACAATATAGAGATGAACAAACATGATAATGCAATTCATATCTTGGATTCCATTGCAATGATTCTAGATGAAGAAGATACTGTTGATGATGATGTTCTTGATGCTAAAAATAATATTCATGCTAGTGATTTTGATGACATGTATGAGACTATTGATATTGATCATGATTTACCAGCTATGCTTTCACAACAGTTATCTATAACTCCTAGTGAAAAACACAATGACCTATCTTCACAGCATGGTTCTTATTTATAATTGGCTTTTGTTCCATATGTTGTACTTGATGTTGATCATCTTTCAATTTTCCCACCTTCCCTTAACACTATGGACCAAGATGGTGGGGAAGGTGATACACTTGGCTAGATCCTCTTGTGTGGTGGATTTTATTTTATTTTATTTTTTATTGTTTTTCGTGATGTGCTTCTCCCATGTTGTGTTTCTTCTTTCATGTTTTTTTAGATTTCTTTAAACAACCTATGTTTCTCCATTGGCACAAGATGATAAAGGAATCAAAATGCCATACACATTATTCTATTTTATCTCCCTTCTTCTATATGTTTTTACATGTTATGTTGTTCATGTGCAACTTCTCATAAGTGTGCCTTTGTATTTTCTTCTTGGGATGATGAAAAATGGTAGATACTTATTCTTTTTGGTTTTTGTGATGTCGGCCCAGAAAATCTTCTTTTTAACTCTTATGTCCCTTTCTTCTATTGTTATTTTAGTTCTACTACCTTTGGGGGATGATGATAGTTCATTTTGATATAACTCTGATATACATGAGTTATCATATGACCTACTAACCCAAGAGTTGGTAGATCCCTTTTTTGCTCTTTTTTGTCATGTTCTCATTTCCCTTGATTTGTCCTTTCTTGGGGGAATTTCTTAGTTGAAATGTTTCTTATGGATGCATGTATGCTTCATTAAAGAAATTTCTCTTGTTAAGTAGTTTTCAATGGCTTTAATGTGGGGGAATACACTTTGCTCCATGTTCACATTTTGTACACACACACACACACACACACACACTGATTTGATGCTATTTTTTAGTGGATCCTTAGTTTATTTCTCATTGTTCATTTGGTCCTTAGACTGATCGTACATGCTCGGTCCTTTGACTGGCCATCCTTCTTTGATCCCTAAGGAAGCTTGTCTTCCTTAAGATGTATCATTCTATTGTTGGATCCATTATTGAAATTAATTTCCTTTAAGGATTCTTCCTTATTTATGGATTGAACTAGCATAATACAATTTGCTAGAGTATTCAATTCTATCTTTTGAAATGTTTTCCTTGTGTGGTTTACAATAAGACAGACTCTTATTGGGATATTAATCTCTCTCTCTCTCTCTCTCTCTCTGTCTCTCTCTCTCTCTCTCTCTCTCTCTCTCTCATGATGCCTCTCTTATTTTGGTTTTGTATTTGATGAGGACTTAGTCACTTGGGGGCTTGTTGTTTCTTTTCTCCTTAAACTTAATGAGATCATCTTATGCATTTGATCTACTTTACCATGAGCATGAGCTTGTCTTCTACTTCACCAATGTGGGGGATAAATGTGCCATCCTAAAAATTTATCACCCATTATTGGTGGCTTTAAGATGCATTAGACCCTATTTTAGTGATTTCTAGATCTGAATGTCTTTATGCTTGATTTCTTGCATCTTTCATTTTCTCTCCCTAGAACTTTTCACACTCCCTAAGACCTGGATCTTCTTTGAAATTAACAATATTGGGACTAGATTGAACTAGATCAACCATTTCCTTGAATAGGTTGACCCAGTTTGACCTTTTCCTAGGGAATTTAATTTAAGTGGGATCCAGACTCAATGTGGAGGTTATTCTTCCTAATCTTTATTTGTGTTCGGCCAAACAATATTTAATCTCAAAATGAGTATAAAAGGACATCAAAGCCTCTCATTTTTACATCCACTATCCATTATTAAGATTATCCAAGACTATTATGTGCAACAAATTCATTGGTAATTTCAAGAGAAAGTGAAATCAAGATAATTGAGGATTTGGATTCAAGATTTGAAGGCAAGCATAAAATTCAAGATCTCCAAGCAAATAAAATATTCTCTCATTAGTGTAAATTTCTCTCCCATTATGGACAAGTAGAGGAATTATCAAGCAAATAAGAATATCCATTCTTCTTCTCCATTCCAGATTTCAAGTATACACTCATTCAAGATCTAGGATTGGCAAGTGTAGATCCATTGCATTTGTGAAGGAATCATTGATTCTACAACTCATTCCAAACATACATCTCAAGAATCTTCATGGATTCTACTGATTTCTACATCCATCCATGAGGGTTTTTCATGCAAGGTAAATTTGACTTTTATCTTGTTTACGTTACTTTCCTTATGCAATTTATATTTCATTTCAAGATTGATTCCTATAAAGGGGCTTGACTAAGGAAATCCCCTTCCCACAACCATTTCCCCTTCTTCTTTTGTGTAGGAACATATTTTCAAAGTTTTAGATCCAAATTTTGGGAGCTACAGAACCAATGGCATATTATCTTTAGATTTCATCAGATTCACAGTCTCTAGGACTAGGTCAACTTTCTTGGACAATGTCGACTTTGTTTGACATAGTCCTTTGGATCTAGAATTTTCATAGTCAGAAGTTATAGGTGTCAAAGTGTCAGATAAGCCAAAAACTAGATCTGAAGTTTACGTCTCTTCTCCTAGCTTCAAGGTGAGTTCATTCTTCCTCTTTTCACCTTGCACTTACTTTCATACACCATATCTAATATCATATCTTTCTTTTTGTCATTTCATTTGTCATAGTATCAATTCCTCTCATAGATTTGTATTAAATTTTTTACATATCATATACATTTAACATTAAAGGAACCCATCCCCAAATCACTCTCCATCCTAAAATCTAGATCTCGCATTATCACCTCTTAATCTTTTTGGGTTGTGCTAATTTGATTTGGGTTTGAGAGAAAGCCTGTGGGGGTGTTCCTAATGTATTTGATGCAGAGCAAGCAGCCACACAACCTAGATTGGTCCTCGTTTAATAGAACCTAAAATTCCTACCTTGAGCCTCCTCCTTGATCCAAAAACTCCTTGAGGGTCTATACCTCCCCTCTCAAGTGGACTTACTATTCCAAAACTCTCCCTGACTCCTAGGGACTTCTCACAACTTGGATCCAATTTAGGCTTTAGGGATCAATTCCCTCAAATAGACCAAAATGAAGGATTTCTATCCCAACTATATGGGAATTAAATTAAATGGTGGGAATGTCTTATCCTAACCTAATACACTAGGAATCACCCACTTTTGGAGTTCCTAAACACCCACAACCTATCGTTCTCAAATTAGGTCAGTCAACCTACTAGCACTTCTTTCACTATTTTTGGTAGAAAACTCCCAAACTCCCAAAGTGACTTGGAAATATACTTACCTTTTTGGATACCATTTATCCTTCTCTTTAATACCCCAAGGGATGGATTTCTGACTTCACTCCTGCAGTATCAAAATCTCACTCTGTTCATGGGCCTAATTAGCCAGACCAAGCTTGGATAACAAAGAAAAGGTTTGAACATGGGTTCACAAAACCAAAACACCCCCTTAGGAATATTACCTATGCTCCAATGGTAGATCTCAACCATTTCCAAAGTCAATTCAATCATTAAGATTGGTTTTCCACCCTATCTCCTACTTTCCTGGTCAAATACATAGAGATATTTGACCTAGGGCTAGGTGGAAAACCCATCAAATAGAATCCTCTTGTTCCGTGTTTCATGTATCTAAGGTTTCCTCCCTAAATTGCATTCCCAAAAGGGCCATGATTTTTACATGGTGGGAAAGAAAGTTAGGGCTCCATGAACAAAATACGTTCAGTTTCTGGAGTTGCAGGAACCAGTGACCTTGAATTTTATTGATCTCTCACCAAACCAAACCAAATTAATCCAAACCAAAGGCATAGAAAAGGTAGATGTTTAGGAAAATTAAATCACTTGTATTTCCATCCATACCAATTCATACAATACATGCAAACTCAAGAAACACAGTAACTGTACACAAAATAACATAATTATTTATTAGTTCACCCTTCCCAAAAGTTTGTACAATCATTGCCAACCCATGAATTTTCTTCATTTATGTTTAAATACCAGTTGCAAAGGTCATAAATATATTTAAAATCATTATGGACTTAATTTTACACTTTGCAACTATACCGACCAACTTTTTGAAAAGATGTCAATGTTGTCAAACACCATTTTTGACAATTTTGCCAATTTGCAACTTTTTGCACACTAGGCCCTTCTAGGCTTATGTAATGCCACAAATAGATTCAAAAAAATGTCCTAAGGAACTAGGCCTAGTGATAAACCTAGAAATCACACTTTTATGCTAGAAAAGCCCCATTTGATCATTTTTGGCATCTAGGCTTATAATTGTACCTAGGATCCAAAAGATATTACACTTGGGCTTATTACATTGTTCTCACCTACCAACTAATCCCAGAGGATATTAATCTAACCTAGGGAAGTACATATATTTCATAGATTTGGTGCACTTCACCATACAACTTAGGCTATTGAAACTCAAGTCCCTTGAGTTGTTATGTTTGCAAGTTGGAGTCCCATCTTCTCAATGTCCTTCTTTGTTAGTCATGTAGCATCTTCCAATGACTTGTCCTTCCACTTGATTAGATACTCATGATATACTCTCCTCCTGGTTTTTTTATTAATCCTTGTGTCCAAGAGGGCTTCAAATTTAGGTTGATTTGGATGAGGAAGATTTTGAATTACTACAGCTTCCTGTGTTCGTTCTGGACCTGCATCAAAGACATCAAACCCTTTTTAGCCATAAATATCACATACATTAAATGTGTTGGACAATCCAATGTCTGGAGGTAAATCAATTTTATAGGCATTGTTGCCACATTTATACAAGATCTTGAAGGGTCCCATCTTCTTCATCATTAATTTTTTATACTTCCCTTTAGGAAGTCTCTCTACTCAGAGGTGGATCATCACCATGTCCCCTACCTTATACTCCACATCCCTTCTTCTTTTATCTTCTATCTCTTTGTACTTCACTGAAGTTTGCTCAAGTCTACTCCTGACTTCTTTGTGAAGTTCATTCATGATATCTACAAAGTCTTCTTCCTGTGAACTCTTTCTTTCCATACTACTGATGTTTATTAACTCCATTACACCTCTAGGGCATGTCTCATATACAATTTGGAATGGGCTATGATCATTGCTCATCTTTACTGACTCATTATAGGAAAATTGTGCTCGTGGTAGTATTGAATCCCATGTGGCTCCATGGTCTCTTTTCAGGCATCTCAATAGGTTTCCAAGTGACATGTTTATGACCTCTATCTAGTCATCTATTTGAGGATGATATGCCAATGAGTATGATTGTTTGATCCCTAATCTTTTCCACAGTGTTATCCAAAAATTTCCAAGGAATTTTGGGTCCCTATCAGAGAATATGGTCATTGGTAATCTATGCAACCTCATTATTTCCTTGAAGAATATCCCTACTATATGAGAGGCGTCATGGGTTGTTTTGCAAGGTAGGAAATGGTCCATTTTGGAAAACCTATCTACTACCACATAGATATTATCATATCCATGTTTGGTTCTTGGTAAGCCCAATAAAAATCCCATGTTGATGGAGTCCCAAGGTTTCATTGGGATGGGTAGAGGGTTATACAATCCTACATTAGATGATCTACCCTTGGCCTTTTGACAAACCATACACTTCTCAATAAACTGTCTTACATTTGTCTTCATTTTGGGCCAGAAATAGAACCTTCTTACAATATCAAAAGTTATTTCCAACCCAAAGTGACATCCTAAGACTCGACAATACTTCTCCCTTATGATTTTTTCTCTCATGGATCCCCTTGGAATACAAAGTTGACTTCCTCTAAAAAGTAATTCCTCCTGTAATATGTAGTCTGCAAAATCACTATAATATTTATCACTCATATCCTTGCATACTTGGTATTCCTCTGAAAAGTCTTCATCCTGTTCATACATCTCCTTCACGGAATTGACTCAAACACTCTCCAATCTGACTTCTTGAATGGTCAGATTCCTTCTACTAAGGGAATATGCAACCTTATTGGTTATACCCTTCTTGTGTTTAATGGTAAAATTTTATGCTTGGATGTATTCCATCCACTTGATGTGCCTGTGGTTTAATTTTTCTTGTCTATTCAAAAATATCAAAGCATGATTATCAGTATAAACTATGAACTCCTTAGGAAAAAAATAATGCCTCCATTTTCTTAAAGAGTAAACCATTGCATACATTTCCAAATCATAGGATGAGTACCTTTGTTTTGCCTCATTCAACTTCTCACTAAAGAAGGCTACTAGTTTTCCTTCTTGACTTAGGACCCCCCTATGGCCATATTGTTGGCATCACATTCTATTGTGAACATTTTCTTGAAATCAGGAAAAACTAATATGGGTTCTTTTGCTACCCTCCTTTTCAAGTACTCAAAATATTTCTCTTCTTCACCTTTCCATACAAAATGAAATTTTCTTCAACCTTTGATTATGTCAATCATAGGGGCACAAACATTTCTAAAACCCCCAAAAAAATTTCTATAAAACCTGGCTAGTCCATGAAAAAGATTTACCTCACTAGCAGTCCTTGGTGCGGGCCAATTGAGTATGGCTTCCACCTTCTCTAGATCCATTTTGAGATTGCCCTTTGAAATGAAAAATCCAAGGAACACCAAATATTTTTTAAAGAATACACGTTTATCCAAATTGACCTGGGTTAGATGTTCTTCTCTATTTTTACTACGTCATCTAGATATACAACAAAAATGCTTAATAAAAGGTTTCAATACTTCATTCATGAGCCTCAAGAATGTTCTTGGAGCATTTGAGAGGCCAAAGGGCATCAAAAACCATTCATAGAGCCCTTAATTGGTCTTGAATGTAGTCTTCCACTCATCCCCTTGTCTAATATGAATCTAATGGTACCCACTTTTCAAATCCAACTTGGAGTAATATCTAGCCCCTCCTAGGCAATCCATCAAGTCTTCAATTCTAGGCATAGGGAATCTATATTTGATAGTGATTTTTTTATGGCTCTAGAGTCAATACGTAGTCTTTGTGTACCCTCTTTCTTTAGAGCCAATAGTGCAGGGATTGCACAAGGACTAATGCTCCTTCTAATGAACCCTTTCTTGAGGAGTTCTTCAACCTGTCTAGCTAATTCCTCATTTTGATCTAGTGTCAATTTATATGCAGCCTTATTAGGCAATGTGGACCCTGGTATAAGATCAATATAGTGACTTACATCTCTGACTAGTGGAAGTGTATCTATGGTACTATCTGTAGTAATCTCCTTGTACATCTTTAGAAAAATTTGTACTTCATTGGGTCCTATTGTCCTCTCTTGTTCCTTTTCTCTTACTACTTTCTTTTCTTCTCTTCTCATTTTTACCACAATGGAAAAACAAGGGGTGTCCTTTGTTGGAAACAATTGTTTAATTATATATTGTCCTTTATGTTACACAAATTTCATATCAGTCATTAGACAAAGTCTACCGAGCTCAGACGGTAAGAGAAGCTATTTACAGAGTCTACCTAGCGCTCCAGAATACTATACCGAGAAGTTAGTTACTACCGAGCTCTCTCGGTCGTCAAAGGAAATTCAGTCTCTACCGAGTTCACTCGGTCATCAAATAAAATATGAAGGAAAGTCAGTGCTTACCGAGTTCACTCGGTTACCAAAGGATTTTTGCAGAATCTGCAGTGTTCACCGAGCATCAGTTGGTCAACACTGGAATATCATTTCTAGACAATGTTGTCGGCCTGCGAAGGATTTTACTTGTGAAATGTTTGTGCAGCCGACCAATGTAATATATATTAATTGAAACTTGTAATTGAGCCTACTTAATAACCTAAAGGGTATATATGAAAGATCAAGTTGCGAATTCAAGAAGAGAGTAGAGTGTGAAGTGTGGAAATATGAAGAAGCGTGTGCGAGCAACAATATGATAAGAAGAAGGAATGTGCGAATTCCTATGAAGGATTAGTGATATCCTTGAGGTGCTGCAAAGATATATTTGATCAGTAAGGATCTAATGGAGCAGAACAGAGATCTGTATCAGCAAGATAAGTTGCATTTAATTCAGGTCACTTCATTGTTACTTTCTAACCATTGTAGCAGTGATACCGAAATCTCTTAGCAGAGTTGGTCTAACAACCATTT
>MU227884.1:179708-191782 GCA_018584345.1 Thuja plicata
TGATTAAATCCTTTAACAGGGTCACACCTAACAGTGTGTTTTGTAACCTTTAACAGGGTTGGCTCCTAACAGGGCTCACTTCAGAAGAGTGAAAATCAGTAACTAGTTGCATTGGTGGTTTTCCCAAGTTGGGTTTCCACGTTATATCTGGTGTTACTTGTGTTTATTCTATTTGATTTATGCATGTCAATAACTGTGAATGTTTAATGAACAATAACAAGTTAATCTACCGAGTAACAGTAGTATATATTAAAGACATCTAAGGGACTTGTGGATTTATTTTTGTGGTAACTGATTCACCCCTCCCCTCTCAGTTACTCCATCTATATTTCCAACATCCTTTCCTTTAATGGTATTCAAAAAATCCTTTTCTCCTACAACTAGCACACTAGTCACTTGGTGTGTTTCTTTCCCATCATTTGGCAGGGCCTCATTGTATACTCCCTTCCATCTTTAGTAAGCACATAAACATTGCTTCTCCCATCATATTCTGAGTTCACATTATACTATCAAGGCCTTCCTAATAATAGGTGGTAGGCATCCATCTCCGTAACATCACACAAAATATTTTCCTTGTAGTCTCCTACTTGGAACTCCACATAAACTTGTTCATTGACAAGAGCTTGTTGCTCTTTGTTTAACCATGAGACCTTATAGGGGTTAGCATGAGGTAACTTCTTCAAACCAATCTTTCTAACCATTTCTATGGATGCAATATTATCTATTCAACCAGAATATACTATTACCTTACACACCTTACCTTTCACCTTGCATGTTGTCCTAAAGAGAGTCTTTCTCTGAGGTGGTTCTTTGTTTGCAACTGTCTTTAATAGAGTTATTTTGAACATCAAGCATTCACCTTCTTCTAGATCAATATTCCCTCTTGGTTCTTGTACACTTTGTGTGTCTTCTTCTTGGGAAAGGTGGACTCTTCTTTCTCTCCCTTGGTTATTCCCTCCATTGTTCTCTGGACATCTAGAGGACTGGTGTCCTTCCTCCAAATCTTCCTCTCCCATTGGGTCTCCTTCCTCTAAATCCTCCTCTAGGATTTGTCTCTCCTTCCTAGTTTTCTTGACCACTGGTCTCTCCCAAAAATTTGTTAGATACTCTTCTACCACAAAACCTTCCTCTACCTCTAAAGTTTCCATGTCTCCCTCTATTTTGGGATTCACTCTTACTCCTTCATTTATCCTCTATCTTTAGTGCCATTTGATAGCATAGATGTACCATTTTGGGGTTGAATAAAGCTAACTAATTTCTTATTGAGTACTTGAGCCCATTCAAGTACCTAGCCAACATTTTCTTCTCATTCTCAAGGACTTTGGATCTCAAGGTGAGTTTGTGAAACTCCTCAGTATATGAACTCACATCTAAGTCTTTTTTCCTTAGATTTTGTAACTTCTGGCGCATTAGGATTTCATAGTCTTCAGGTATGAATTGTTTCCTAATCTCTATCTTCATTCTCCTCCAAGTGGCTATTTGTTCCTTCCCTTCATCAACCCTCTCATTCTGAAGGAATTTCCACCAAATAAGAGTCGAGCCCTTCATTTTTGACTTTGCAATTCTCATCTTTTGGTTTTCATGTACCTTATCACATTCAAAGTGATTGTCTAGGGCTTAAACCCAATCCACAAATTCTTCTAGATTTAATTTTCCATAAAACACAGGGAGGTCAACCTTGGTATCTTTTCTCCCTACCCTCTCAAGGGCTTCCAATATGGCTCTTTGATCTGCAGTTAGTGCTTGTCTATTCAGTGGAGATTCTTCCCCTTCACCTTCTTCTTCTTATTTAGAGTCTTCTTTTACTCCTCTATCCACTTTCCCTCTTAGTTTATCCAACTCTCTCTTCATGGCTCTATTCTCTTCTCTCACTATCTTGCTTTCTACCTTTTTTCTTTGACCAGTTTGGTCAACTCAAAATTGGTTATTCGTAGAGGGATCTCCCTCTCTCCTTACTCACTTTCAGACATCTTGTCTTCACTTCTTTCCAACTAGGTTCTTAGTGGCTATGATACCACTTGATGCAGAGTAAGAAGCCACACAACCTAGATTGGTCCTTCTTTAATAGAAGAACCTAAAATCCCTACCTTGAGCCTCCTCCTTGATCCAACAACTCCTTGAGGGTCTATACCTCCCCTCTCAAGTGGACTTACTATTCCACAACTATCCCTGACTCCTAGGAACTTCTCACAACTTGGATCCAATTTAGTCTTTAGGGATCAATTCCCTTAAATAGACCAAAATGAAGGATTTCTATCCCAACTATATGGGAATTCTAACCTAATACACTAGGAATCACACACTTTTGGAGTTCCTAAACACCCAAAACCTATCCTACTCAAATTAGGGTAGTCAACCTACTAGCCCTTCTTTCACTATTTTTGGTACACAACTTCCAAACTCCCCAAGTGAGTTGGAAATATCCTTAAATTTTTGGATACCCTTTATCCTTCTCTTCCAGACCCTAAGGGATGTATTTTTGACTTCACTCCTGCGGTATCAAACTCTCATTCTGTCCACATACCTAATTAGTCAAACTAGGCTTGGATAACAAAGAAAAGGTTTCAAAATGGGTTCATGAAACCAACACAACCCCTTAGGACTCTTCCATATACTCCAAATGCTTGATCTCAACCATTTCCCAAGTCACTTCAATCACTGAGACTGGTTTTCCACCCTATCTCCTACTTTCTTAGTGAAATACATAGATATATTTGAACTAGGGTTGGGTGGAAATCCCCTCCAATAGAATCCTCTAGTTCTATGTTTCAGGAATCTACAAGGTTCCCTCCCTAACTTGAATTACCCAAAGGGCCATGCTTTTTCCATGGTGAGAAAGAAATTTAGGGCTCCATGATCAAAATATGTTCAGTTTCTGGAGTTGCAGGAACTAGTGACCTTGAATTTTACTGATCTCTCACCAAACCAAACCAAATTACTCTAAACCAGAGGCACAAACTAGGTAGATGTTTAGGAAAATTAAATCACTTGGATTTCCATCCGTACCAATCCATATAGTACTTGCAAGCTCAAGATACACAGTAACTGTACACAAAATAACAGAATTCTTTATTAGTTCACCCTTCCCAAAAGATCGTACAATCATTGCCAACCCATGAATGATCTTCATTCATGTTTACATATTAGTTGCAATGGTCATAAATAAAATTCAAATCATTATGGAATGAACTCACCACTTTGCAGCTATACCAAGCAACTTTTTGAAAAGTTGTCAATGTTGTTAAACAACATTTTTGACAAATTTTCCAATTTGCAACTTTTTGCACACTAGGCCCTTCTAGGATTATGTAATGCTAAAAATGGCTTCAAAAACATGTCCTAAGGACCTAGATGTAGTGAGAAACCTAGAAATCACACTTTTATGCAAGAAAAGGCCCATTTGATCATTTTTGGCATCTAGGCTTATAATTGCACCTAGGATCCAAAAAATCTTACACTTGGGCTTATTATATTGTTCTCACCTACCAACTGATCCCAGAGGATCCTCTTCTATCCAAGGGAAGGACATAGATTTCATAGATTTGGTGCCCTGCACCACTATCATACCCCCATCCATTTGATTTGCTGAGTGATCTTCCTCCATAACATTGCTCACCATTTCATATGATACATTATGTATGTATGTATGTATGTATTGGTGCAAGAGAACCTTAAGGTCTTAGTGAAGATATTTGACAATTTTGGCTTGTAGGTGGTTATATCCAAATACCAAGGAATAAGGAATAAGATAAATTCCCAAGTGTGTGTGTGTGTAGATAGGAGTTGTCAAGTTTTTATTTTGGTTTTAGTCCAAGAAGGTCCTAAGGAGTCAGTTTGCAATAGGTAACTAGGAAAATCAAAGGTGGTCAAACAATGACCCAAATCCCAAAATGAAGGGAAAATGTTATTTTGGTGTTTTTAGATGATTTTGGATCCAATAGTGTGATTATGAGTCAACTTGAGCAATTTGGAAGAGTTATAAGGAAAGGTTGTAAAAGTTTCTCATGATAACTTTGAAAATTTGCAAAGTTCTCATTACAACATTTCCTGGAATAGTGGAAAGAGATTTAATGAGGCCTTAAAACCAACCCGTGGTAGTCGACTACTTAAGACCAAACAAACCCTAATTGAAGGGTTTGAAATCAAATTGTACAGATTGAGTTTGTAGAGAGCAAGAATTTGAGCTATTTGTGTTATAGAGCCTTCATCCACACTTTAATAGAATTAATGGTGGATATTTGTATTGGATTAGTTTAAAGGAGTTCATTTAGTTAATCTGTGTGGTGGTAGATTAGCATTTTGGTACTTTTTTTAGTAGTTTGTAAATTCTTTAGTTTTGCTAGTGTTGTTGGTCTATATAGAGGCAATTATGTAAACATGGCCCTTTCTTGAATTCTCATGGTTGGCTCTTCATGGCCACTTGGAATAAAGGAGGGAAACTTGTAAGTAGTGTAAATATGTGTTTGTGGTTCAATGTGAGTAGGGGAGCTATTTTTTCAAGCAATCCCTAGGTGGGTCCAGAGTCATCCAGCTAGGAGATTGCAGTGTTGCAGAGGTATAAAGCATTTTGGAATGGATTGGTTTGTGCCAATCAAGAGTGGGAGAGTGTAGGGGCATGGGACAAGGATATGTGGTTGCAAGGAGAAGTTCAGAGGAATCCATTAAAGCACTTAGTAAGACCAAATAATTCAGGCTGGTCTACATGCCCTAGAAACCCTTAAGCATAGAGGTTTGCTAGAAGTCCTATGTATAGACACCATGGAGACCTAAGACTGAGAGAATATTAAATCCTAGGAGGTCTTTAGAGATAATCCACAACTAGTTTTGGGGATTGTTAAGGGAAGTTTGAACTAATTCCAAGAAAACTAATTTTTGGAGGCCTAATTGGTCTAAAAAGGCTACAAGGCCTAGAATCTAGGAAAGTATGAACTTGATGGGAAAACCTTGAAAGAATCCATAAAAGTGGATCAAGATTGAAGGGAGGTGAAGGGGAAATAGGTTGAAACCCTATTCCTATTGCCAAGAGGAGTTTGAAAGAATAGATGCATGGATTGAGCCTATGGATGCACAGTTGAGTAGAGAAGGATTGAAGGGAGTTTGAAGTTTGTGGAGAGATCCAGTTGGAGTAGAGGAACCATAGGGGTGTGCTTTAGTTAGGGTAGAGATAAGTACTCTGGAAAGGTCATAGGAAAGGCCTTAAGAAGATAAAGGAAGCTCTTAGGAGTTAGATCTCCCCATCAAAGTGGTATCAAAGCCATTGAAAGGCTTGGGAAGTGAATTGTGTATGACAGAAGGAAGTGATTCAATTGGAGAAAGCATCATGGTGACCAATGTAGATTTGGCAAGAGACTTGTCAGAACAACAAGTCAAAAATAGACTCCTAGAAGAATCTATGGAGGAGATGAAGCACAAGTTGGCAGAAGTTGTAGAGACTGCAAGAAAATTGAAAGAACAGTTAGGAGAGGATAAAGACAATGGAAAGAATCATATTGAAGAGGAGGCAGAACCAGAACCCGACCCTCCATCACCTAAGGAACCTTTCCTCAAATCCCTTAGAGCACTAAGTGGCAAAGCATTAGAAGGAATCATTGTATTCTCTGGTTGAATGGATGCAGAATTGGTGATGGAGTGGATTGAGGGTATGGAAAACCACTTTGAGTGTGATGAAATCACAAAGGCATAGAAGGTAACGATAGCCAAATCAAGATTGAGAGGACAAGCATTAACTTGGGGGAAGTTCTTGCAAGAGGAAAGAGAAAGAGAAGAGAAGAAGCCAATATTCAATTGGAAGGCTATGGTAGCTAAGGTAAAAGAAAATTACCTACTAGACGATTATGACATCTAATTGCATAAAAAGAGACAAAATATCAGATGGAAGGATTTAGATGTGGCATCCTACACTGAAGAATTTCAAAAACCATGCCTTAGGAAAGAGTGCAAGAGATAGAGAGGATTAAATTTTCTAGAAGACTTATGTGGAACATTCAAGAAGAGCTAAGCCTCTTTACCTTAACCTATATCCATGGTAGATTTCAAATGGCCCTTAAGGTGGAAGAAAAACTCAGAAAGAAGCAAGATTCAAGCTCTAGGGGTAGAGGAAGAGGTAGAGACTCTAGAGGAGGACATAAAGGAGGTTCTAGTGGTAGAAGAAATGAGACTAGAGGCCAAGGAGACTCTAAGTTTTTTGAACAAACCCACGAGCCAAGCAATAGAGGTAGTTATGGTAGAGGAAGAAGTTTTCATAGTGGTGGAAGAGGCAGATCAGGTGGTTTTGGAAGAAGCTCACATTTTCTTCAATGAAGTGTTATAATTGTAGCCAATTGGGTCACCCTTCCTATAGGTGTCTGTATAAGCCATCATCTTCACAAGGAGAGAATAAAATTGCATATGTGCAAGAGGAAGACAATACTAAACACTCTGAGGTAAGTCTTGATTCAAAGAAAGGAGAAATCCTAATTCTTAGGAGGATCTTGATCAAATAACCTACCAAGGATGAACACAAACAAAGAAGGGCTCTTTTTAGAGTCAAGTGTAAGATTCTTGGTAAGGTGTGTAGGGTCATAATAGACTTAGGGTCTACTAATAATTTATTATCAGAGGAATCAGTGCAAAAGTCTAAACTAACTAAGATACCCCATGGTTGTCCCTACAAAGTAACTTGGTTGAATAAGGGGGAGAACATATTGGTCAATGAAAAATTGTAGGTTGATTTCACCATAGGAAAGTATCAAGACAAGATACTTTGTGATGTGCTACCAATGGATGCCTGCCATCAGTTTCTTGGAAGACCATGGCAGTATGACAAAGAAGCAATCCATCATGGTAAGGAGAATAAGTACTCATTCAAGAAGAATGGAGTGACTTATAAAATTCAGTCCTTGATAGAAGAAGATATAGTGGAGGGGAAGGACATCAATACTCTTTTAATGAGTGGAAAATAATTCCTAAAGGAAATGAAGGAGGAAGAAGGAATTTGTTATGATATCTTGGTGAAACCAAAGGAGGAGGAGACACCCAATTAGATACCTATGCCTACAGAAGTTAGATAGTTGTTGGATCAGTTTAAGGACATCATATGTGATGGGACACCAGCTGTAGTATCTCCACAAAGGGAAATCAGTCATTAGATTGATTTTGTGCCAGGGGCATCATTGCCAAAAAAAAATTCTTACAAGATGACACCAAAACAAAACAAGGAGATTTCAAGGCAATTTCAAGAGCTATTGGGCCAAGTTCTGATAAGAAAGAGCATCAGCCCATGTGCTATTCTAGTGGTATTGGATCCTAAAAAGGGAGCTAAGTGGAGAATGTGTACTGACTCTAGGGAAATAAATAAGATAAAAATAAGGTATAGATTTCCTATTCCTAGAATATAAAACTTAATGGATTGCTTAGGGGGTGCTAATTATTTTTCTAAAATAGACTTTAAGATTGGTTATTATTAGATTAGGATGAAAGAGGGAGATGAGTGGAAGTTAGCTTTTAAAACCACAGAGGGACTATATGAATGGTTAGTAATACCATTTGGGCTTACAGATGCAAGTAGTACATTTATGAGGGTGATGAATGAGGTTATAAGAGATTATATAGGGTTATTTGTGGTAGAATACCTAGATGATATCCTCATCTTTAGCAAAACAAAAAAAGCACACATGAAGCACCTATAAATTGTCTTGAAGAGGCTACAATAAGAGAAGCTAACCATAAATCTTGAGAAGAGTGAGTTCATGAAACAATAATTAGTATACCTAGGATTTGTAGTCTCCCAAGGTGACTTGAAGATGGATAAAATCAAATTTGAAGCCATTTTGAGTTGGCATAATCCTAAGATAGGGACTGAAGTCAGAAGCTTCCATGGTTTGGCTCAGTTTTATCAGAAGTTTGTAAGGAGATTTAGTGAGATCTGTGCACCTGTCCTAGATACCATAAAGGGTGGAGTCAAGACAAAGTTAATATGGAACAAGGAAGCCAATGAAGGGTTTGAAAGGTTGAAGAAAGAAGTGGCTACCCAACCTATACTGGCATTTCCAAGTTTTGAAAAATTATTCATTGTGGAATGTGATGCTAGAAACATAGCAGTGGGTGCAGTCCTAAGACAAGAAGCAAGACCAAAGGCCTTCTTTAGTGAGAGATTGAATGAGGCAAAGTCAAGGTATTCATCCTATGATCTAGAGCTTTATGCTTGGGTACACGATCTTAAGAAGTAGAGGCACTATTTGTTTCCAAAAGAATTTTTTGTATACACAGGCAACCAAACCTTAAGTTACATAAATACACAAGAGAAGCTCAGTTTGAGGCATATAAAGTGGATGGAATTTTTGCAAGAATACATCTTTACAATCAAGCACAAGAAGGGAGTGAACATCAAAGTTGAAGATGCACTTAGGAAGAGGTTTCTTACTGTCCAAGAGATACAGTTGCAGAGCATAGGGGCTGAAGGATTCAAGGATCTATATGAAGGGAATGCTGATTTCTCAGGGATCTACAAGGCATGCAGTGATTTTGATAATCATTTCCATAGTGAATATGTAGACTATACATTGAAAATTGGTTTACATTTTAAGGGGAAACAACTATGTGTTCCAATAGGTTCCATGAGGGAGAACCTCATACAAGAGAAGCACAATGGCAGTTTCAGTGGACACTTTGGGTTAAACAAGACCCTAGACCTAGTAGAGAGATTATACTATTGGCCTAAGGTGCAGAAGTATGTAAGGAAGTATGTTGAGAAATGTGGAGTATGTCAAAAGGAAAAGGGGACATCATCAAATGCAGGTCTCTATTATCCATTTCCCATCCCAAATAGGACTTGGGAGTGCATAAGTATGAACTTTATAGTAGGATTACCTAGAACACCAACTGGTTTGGATAGTGTATTTGTGGTAGTAGAAAAATTCAGTAAGATGATTCATTTTATTCCTTGTAAAACCACTCATGATGTCAGTCATATTTCTCATCTTTTATTCAAGGAAATAGTAAGGATACATGGTTTTCCAATGAGCATAGTTGCGGACAAAAATGTGAATTTTATGGTACATTTTTGGAAGACCCTATGGAAAAGACTAGGTACTAATTTGGCTCATAGTTTTGTATATCATCCTCAAATGGATGGTCAAACAGAAGTAATTAACAGGGTACTTGGTAATTTATTAAGATGTTTAACCAAGGAGTATGGGCAAGGATGGGAACAAGTCATCCCACAAGTAGAATTTGCCTATAATGATAGTACCAATAGGACTACTAGTAAGAGTCCATTTGAGATTGTGTATGGATTACATTCGAGGGGTATTTTTGTGCTTAGAGACCTAAAAGGTTATGAAGGGATCAGTGGACATGCAGATGACTTTTCTCAATCTATGAGAGAGGTACATGATCAGATGAAGAAGACACTAATGGAGGAAAATCACAAGCTTAAAGATAAGAAGGATGAAGAGAGAAGTGATTTACAGTTAGAAGTAGGAGACTTGGTGATGGTGTTTTTGAACAAAGCTAGGCTACAGAAAGGCATACTAAGAAAAATTCAGATGAAAAGGCTTGGACCATGTAAGGTGTTGGAAAAGTATGGCTCCAATGCCTACAAAATAGATTTACCAAAGGAGATGTCAATTTCTCCTATTTTCAATGTGAGGGACCTAATCAAATATAAAAGACCTGATGTTAAAGAGTAGGAGTATAGTACAAAAATAGAAAAGGATGTGGAAGAACTTAAGGTACATGTCCAAGCTAAGCCACAAGTTGAAAAGATTCTAGATTCTAGAGTAAAGAAGAAGACTAGACACAAAGTCTATATGAAGAATATAGTCAAATGGGAACAATAACCTAAGTTAGAGGCTACTTGGATAGTAGAGAGTGATTTCAAGAAGCATGGCATCAGTCTAGAGTTCATCACACCTCAGGTACCTTGAATTCCTTGTTGCGGGGAAGAATGGTGAAGGAGCACCTTAAGGTATCAATGAAGATATTTGACAATTTTGGCTTGTAGGTGGTTCTAGCCAACCACCAAGTAATAAGGACTAAGATAAAGTCCCAAAGTGTGTGTATAGATAGGATTTGTCAAGTTTTTCTTTTGGTTTTAGTCCAAGAAGGTCCCAAGGAGTCAGTTTGCAATAGGTAACTAGGAAAGTCAAAGGTGGTCAAACAATGACCCAAATCCAAAAAAGAAGGGAAAAATGTTATTTTGGTGATTTTAGATGATTTTGGATCCAATAGTGTGATTCTGGATCAAGTTGAGAAAGTTGGAAGAGTTGTAAAAGTTGCTCATGACAACTTTGCAGCTTTGTAAAGTTGTCATGACAACAATTCCTAGAATAGTGGAAAGAAATGTAATGAGGTCTTAAACCAAACCTAAGGGTCTGATCATGTGATAGTGAACTAATCAAGACCAAACAACCCCTAATTGAAGGGTTGGACATCAGATTGTACAGATTGAGTTTGCAGAGAGAAAGAACTTGAATTATTTGTGTTACAGAGCCTTCATCCACACTTCAATGGATTGAATGGTGGATATTTGTATTGGATTAGTGTAAAGGAGTTCATTTAGTTAATGTGTGTGGTGGTAGATTAGTATTTTGGTACTTTCTTTTATTAGTTTGTAAATTCTTTAGTTTTTCCAGTGTTGTTGGTCAGTATAGAGGCAATTTTGTGAACATGACCATTTCTTGAATTCTCGTGGTTGGTTCTTCATGGCCACTTGGAATCAAGGAGGGAATCCTGTAAGTAGTGTAAATATGTATTTGTGGTTCAATGTGAGTAGGGGAGCTATTTTTTCAAGCAAACCCTAGGCGGGTCCAGAGCCATCCGGCTAGGAGATTACAGTGTTACAGAGGTATAAAGCATTATGGAATGGATTAGTTTGTGCCAATAAAGAGTGGGAGAGTGTAGGGGCATGGGAAAAGGATATGTGTTTGAAAGGAGAAGTTGAGAGTAATTCATTAAAGCACTTAGTAAGGCCAAAGAAGTCAGACTTGTCTACATGCCCTAGAAACCCTTAAACATAGGGGTTTGCTGGAAGTCCTATGTACAAACACCATGGAGGCCTAAGACCTAGAGAATATTGAAGCCTAGGAGGTCTTTAGAGAGAATCCATAACTAGTTTGAGGGATTGTTAAGGGAATTTTGAATTAATTCCAAGATTACTAATTTTTGGAGGCCTAATTGGGCTAAAAAGGCTACAAGACCTAGAATCTAGGAAAGTATGAACTCGATGGGAAAAATGAAAGAGAATCCATCTGAGAGGATCAAGATTGAAGGGAGGTGAAGGGGAAATAGGTTGAAACCCTATTCCTATTTCCAAGAGGAGTTTTAAATTATAGATGCATGGATTGAACCTATGGATGCACATTTGAGTAGAGAGATTAAAGGGAGTTTGAAGTTGGTGGAGATCTCTAGTTGGAGTAGAGGAACCATAGGGGTTTCCTATGGTTAGGGTAGAGATAAGTACCCTAGAAAGGTCACAGGAAAGGCCTTAAGAAGAGAAAGGAATCTTTTAGGAGTTAGAGTTCCTCATCATGTATGTATGTATGTGTGTGTGTATGTGTATGTGTATGATGCAGGAGCATCCAGGGTGTAAGAGCAATCTTGCATCACCCAAAAATATTTCTATCTTTGTATTCAATAAGGGCTATCTGTTGTAGAGCTGCTATTTATGGAAACTTGCTATTTTTAGTAAGTTGGTCATACGATCTTGGAATGTTTTGATTTTACATGTGGAGGTTCATCTCAGTCATATCAGCCTGCCAGTAAAGTTTCATGGCTAGATCGAGTCTAGTTTTGAAGATATTAAAAAAAATTCGGTATTGAAAACAGGGTACAGAAACTTTGAGCTCAGTTTTGAAGGCTTTAGAGGCCCCGAATGAGGTCGAAACTTGGGCTGAATGAAACTTGCTTAATTTAGACGTTGTAGAGCGCTTCATGGCATTTCTGAAATGGGGTTATAATATTCAATCAAGTCAATTGGTGATGACTTATGGTCTCCGAAAGTTGGGCCACCTGAAATAGCAGAAAATAATTTTCCTTCAAAATTTTTGTTCGGGTTTCAAAAGTTATTTTGAGCCGACTTTGATGTACTAAATTGA
>MU227884.1:195644-236630 GCA_018584345.1 Thuja plicata
AATTATTTTTCAGAGAAGTGGTGAGGCTACATGGTTTTCCAAAGACCATAGTTTCAGATCGAGACACTAAGTTTGTTGGATATTTTTGGCGTACATTGTGGAAGAAGTTGAAGATAGATTTGAAGTTCAGTTCATCACATCATCCACAAACTGATGGATAGACAAAGGTGGTGAATAGGAGTTTGGGGAATTTGCTGAGATGTTTGGTTGGAGATAAGCCAATAAGATGGGATTTGATTTTACCACAGGCAGAATTTGCATACAATAATTCTGTCAATAGGAGCACTGGTAAATCACCATTCCAGATTGTATATGGAAGTAGTCCAAGAAATGCATCTAAATTGTGAAAGATAGATAAAGGAGAAATAAGTAGTGCTGAAGCTGAGGATTTTGCAGAATACCTGAAGAACATCCATGAGGAAGTGAGGAAGCACATTACCAAGATGAATGCACAGTATAAGGCTAAGGTAGATGAGAAAAGGAGGCATACGAAATTTCAGATTGGAGATGAAGTCATGGTTCATTTGCAGAAGGAGCGATTTCCAGTTGGTACATATAACAAGATGAAAATGAAGAAGTTTGGGCCATGTAAAATACTGAAGAAGCATGATTCAGGAAATGCATATGAAGTAGAATTGCCTACTGGGCTGAATATTTCACCAGTGTTTAAAATTTTAGATTTGACAGAGTATCATGAAGGAGGTGTTGAAGATGAGGTTACAGCAGCACAATGGAGTATTCCAGCAACCAGTTCAGATATCAAGGAGATTAAAGACATACTGGATAGTCATATTGGCAGAAGCACAAGGAACAAGACATATGAAGAATATCTGGTCAAGTGGAAAGGACAACATGTTGAAGATTCATCATGGCTAATAAACAAGGAGGTTAACCATCTTGGTTTTCCTCTACACACTTGAGACGTGACGGGGTTACTTCTCAAATTACCCCAGGTATTTGATGTAGGAGCATCCAAGGTGTAAGAGCAATCTTGCATCACCCAAAAATATTTCTATTTTTGTATTCAATAAGGGCTATCTATTGCAGAGCTGCTATTTATGGAAACTTGCTATTTTTAGTAATTTGGTCATACGATCTCGGAATGTTCTAATTTTACATGTGGAGGTTCATCTCAGTCATATTAGCCTGCCAGTAAAGTTTCATGGCTAGATCGAGTCTGGTTTTGAAGATATTAAAAAAAATTTGGTATTGAAAATAGGGTACAAAAACTTCGAGCTCAGTTTTGAAGGCTTTATAACTGTAACCCTTATATTAAGAAATTGTAATATTTTTAAAATATTTTTCTATAGTGTCCTAAATTGTAAGCACTTACAATTTTGGTCCTTAGCTCAATCCTATTTTAGTGTATAAGGATTTCATTCCCATTATGCTTTATCATACCTCTATTTCATCCACGTTTCTTGAATCCTCGTCTCAAAATTGATCCACAACCCACATATAAAACTTTTTTACCTTGTAAAGGGTGACTTGGACTGTAGAGGGTGACCCAAGTTGTCCCATACCTTGGGAGTTGACTAGCCATGGAAAATGGGGCCCAATTTTGAATTGGACATTGGTCTTTTGATTTTAGACAAGATTTCAATTCTATGTCAGCCTCCTTTGAGCTTTGAGCCCAAAATTGGATAGGTGAGGTATAAGTACAAGTCTACCTCCCTCATTTTAGGATCAATATCTATTAATCTTATCAAGATGAAATAAATTAAGAAATTCAATCACTCAAACTTTCAAGGAGTAGTCAAATTAACTTAAACATCAAGCATGGAAGATATGGAGTAGTGTCTAGATACTATCATGTGTAAAAAAATTCATGTTCTTCCTATGCTAGATCCAAGGTCAAGACTACATTCAAGACTACTTTCAAGCATCTTCATGAGAAATTTGACACATGTGAAGGTATAACTGTTACCCAAATTTCCTATCCTATGTGAATTTTGGCTTCAAGTGGAGAAAAATGAGGCTCCCACAAGGGTAGAGCCTAGCTTGTATGATTCTACATTTTTCCTAAGGTTTTGATCTTGTTCTCTGCATTTTTCTAGGTCTTTGATTTACCCTTGTTCATGTTTAAGGACCTAAGTGCAAAAAACCCTAAGAATTTCATGATAAAAACCCTAGTTCTCCACACCATGTTCTAATTCTTCATTACCTTTTCAAGTGACTTAAGTGATTATTAAGGCATGTGTGCATTAACATTTCTTGTTTACCTCTGAGTCACACAAAGGAGACATAATATTCCATATTACTTAGCAAATTCAATTTGCCTTCAATCGCGTGATCTCATAAGGGAAGGGAATATCCTCTTAAGTCATGGAGATTTCATGTGGACCGTTGATGCAAAGGTGATCTAACGGCTTGCACTTGATCTCTTAATAAACCTGGGGTCAAGAAAATCTTTCCATGACTAAGAGATATGTTCACTCGTCAAATATCTAGATGAACCCATGGTCAAGGAAGTTAAGTACAGTTAAATCTTAGAATGATTCTGTGCCATTGATCAAGTTTTGATCCTGCGGTAGTCTCTTAATCTCATAAAGAAATGGAATATTCTCCTATGGTATGGAGATTAAACAAAGGTCATTGAGTTCATATCCAATCTTGTGGCTATCGTGTGATCTCATAATAAGCTCAGATTTAACTAGATGATTCAATGACTTAGCGACATGAAGTATTCCATACACCCAGGGTCAAGGATGAGTCAAGGCTGAGTTAGGGATAAAGTCAACAAATAAGGTAACCTCTGAGAAACTCAATTTTGATCGGATGGTTGGCAGAATGGCTTGATCACAAAGTGCTCAAAATCTAGTGATTAAGGCATTAAGTCATGCTAACATGTGGTAGATATGATTTTGTGCTTGCAGGTAACTTAAAGGAAATTGATGGCCGTGTTTTAAAGTTGGTAAAGTTTCAAATAGGGGTCATTGATTGAGCATTCCATGCCACCTATGACCATTTTTTTTAATTATTTAAAAATTCAAATATGATTCTCAAGGTTTTGTGGTGGTGGCATGCTCATTCAAGCTACAAACAAGAAAGATGGGTCAAGACGACTTCTCTGATCAAATTTATGATGATGGGAGGTGTATTCCTAACCAGATGTGATCTTTTGAGATATTTCTAGGAGACATTAATAGGTGGACTTGACTATTTTAGGGTTTCATCATTGTTTATGAAATATCTATTGGAACCTTAAATCTGCCATAATTAATTAATGAATCAACTCCTGAGCCTGTGTGCTAGGGGAGTATGTATATAAGTAGTTTTAGAAGCTTTTAGGGCTTAGTATTTTTTTAGCAGATGCAAGATTTTCTGTGGCATTCTCTCTACCCTCAAGTTTTCTTTTTGTTGTAACTTCTCATTGAATTCTAGATTATGTAAGAGTTTTCTGAGACATCTTCTCTGTCCTCAAGATTTTCCTTGTCTGTACTTCTCTTACTGAAATATAATGCAATGTCTTGTGTTAGAGAAGTCTTAGAGTTCATGAGCCTTCTTTCTTTCTGCATCTTTGTGCACTATTGTGTTGTATCTGATTTAGATAATCTTGTGGATTTTTTTCATCTTTGGTTATTTTGTCTCATTCCTGTGCCTATTTGTTGGAGTGAATGTTTGTTTGCAGGTCACAGTTTGTGTATTTTCTATTGGGAAAGCTATTGTTTGTGAAATATTCTTTCCTTGAATAGTCTCTTTCCATTTTAGACCTCTCTGTGAAATACTTTTGCAAACCTATTCAGAAAGATTGTGTTCTACTAGATCTAAGAACTTTCATGCTAGTTTGGTCACTGTGTTATGATTCATGTTACCTTCGGTGTATCACCTAGTAGGATAATTTGCTTTTCAGTCATTTATTTTCAAAGTATTCCTTCTATCCCTTTTCCTTCCATGTTTTCTTTCATGCTCAAGAGAATATTAGGTGATTATCCAAGAGGAACCATCCTAGAACCCAGAGGCTTAACTTCAATTAGAAGAGGTCCTGTTGGACCTAATGGAAAGTAGTACTAAGAGGGGAGGGGTGAATCAGTACCTCTAAAAATTTTAACACTTTACTCAATTCATCATTAATGATCATTCAATTCTGATTTACCCACCATTACTGTTATTATTTCTTATTCATATATTGTTTGTTCACAATATTTAATATTTTTCAATCATTCATATAAACATTCATGAAATTGACAAACACATAACACAAGATATGGTATCGTAGAAAACTCTTGTTAGGAAGTAAAAACTGTGGTGGGGATGGCACCCACAAAACTTCACTATCTCCAGAATGGAAGCGAGTCAGTTAAGGCTTACAATTTGATCATTTCTGATGATCTACCCTGTTAAGAGTATAAAGGTGGAGACCTGTTAAGAGCTTTAGCAATGCTAATTTAAGTGTGCACTCAGTTATGAGATTTATAATAGGATGGTTAAGCCCACCTTTCTTGAAAGGATTTCATTAGCGTACTACACTTGTTAGAATGAGTACAAATGTTGACTTGACTATATGAAATCTACTATTGCTGATTTAAAGATCCTATAAAAACTTTACAATAATAATATCACCTTAAGTGATTGATGAATACCTTTTTCTCTGCTTGTCGGTAGCCTCTGTTCTGTTCTTGAAAGCTGATTTGAATCTGTTTGTGTTCTACTGCATGAATTCTCTGTCTTGTCTTTAGTTTCTCTGTGTGGCTACTATCCTTTTTGAAAAACTCTCATACTCAATGGATTGAGCACCTATTTATACAAGTATTTTGACCTATCATGGAATTCATGATTTACAATGTTAACTCTCAGATCTAAGGTTTACAACTTGACCTTGATCTTTAGTTTGCATGTTTCAAAATAGTAAAATGAATTAAAACAATAAAGATTACATTGCTTCCTCTATACATAATGGATTTAAAAACAAATCAAGAAGTTATAAATACAACTTTAGTGATTTATCTAACGTAAATTTAGATCCACTTTTTTCGGGATGTAACTAACTGTCGGTTCTTGGTTGTTGGTTTGAACTTGCAGTCTGTCGGCATTCCTTGACTAAACTGATCATCAGGTTCCCTGTATATGTTGAGTTCCTCTCTTTTATGTACTGTCGGGTAGCACTATGGTTACTCGTAGGGTATCATTTACCTTTTTGTCATCGGGTAACACTTAACAGTGTTTGTTGGGTAACATTGGCATCGAATAGTGTTGTGCTCTATCTGCTGATGTAGGTTAAACCGATGGTGCAGATCATTTTTTTCTCTAAGTATACTAATGGAAAAATATAATGCCTTCAATCTCTCCATTTGACATTAGTATCAAAAACTGATATGTGCATAATACTGAAATATTTACATCATGTTTATATCCTTGTCAAAATATGACTCCCCCTTATTGTGTACATCAGTGTAGTGTATCTATATGTACATGTATACTATCTATTCTCTGAGTGTACATTATTTCCCCTTTCTTCCACTATACATATGATTTCCTCCTTTAATTGAGGTGATGTAGATATCAAATTCCCCCTTTCTTTGATACTGATGAAAAAAATGTACAACTTACAATATGCCAAAATTGTGACAAAAATGTGTAACTTACAATGTGTTAAAGACATTAGAATGGGTAACTTTGATATCTTCCATTAGCTTCTCCCAATGTTCTTTCAACTGTTCTAGGGCCATGTGTTGCAGCTCTAGTCGGGCGTGCATATCATAAATTTTGTCTAGGATAGACATTTCAAGGGTGGAAATTAGAGTACTTTCCTGTGTCATATTTTGTTGCAGGAGTGTAAGTGTTGGTAAGAGCTTAACTTGTAGCTCATTGAGCTCATCTTTGTATTTCATCTTTGCAAAATGAATGTCCTGTCTCTGTTTCCTAGCCTATATGATCTATTGATTGTGCAATTTAAGTGCTTCTTCGGTGGTGGTGGTGGCTATATTCTGTGCACTGGACTGAAAATGTGCATCTATTTTTTCTATCTTGTCGGTATACTCCTTAGTGAGTTGATCTAAAGTGCACAATTTCTTGATTAAGGTAACAGCTTCTGATAAAATTGGTTCAATTGTATTTATCAATTCAGATAGCTTGACCTTTTTCAGTGCAACTTCTTGGCTTATCTTCTCTGCGAGCTTGAATTCATAATTTTCTTCAAGTCTCTCTTCCATTGTTTTCTTAGCATATGTATTCTGAGATGTTATTGCATTTGTGAGTGTGACTAGTTGATCAATGATTAGAGTTTTTTTATCAATGTTTATGTCTGGCACAATTTCTTGAAGTATATTTCTTGCTACTTCCAGTACCTTGGCCTCTTTTTCCGCTCTTTTTAGCTTGTCTTGAATGGCCTTTCTTTCACATAGCTTTGCACACTTTGTCAATGTTTTTGAATCCAATGTTCTTGGATCACAGACTGGAATCTCAATGATTTCATCCAGAGTTACTAGATTCTTATTCTTTCCTTTCTTCCTTTTTGAGATTTGAGGGGATGCAGATGTATGAACTACCATAGCTAGTCCATGTGTTCACTCTGAATTGCTTGGGGAAGGTTTTGTTGATGAAGTGTCTTTTGTTTTCTTCTCTATGGGCACCTGTTTGTTATGTGAAGATGTCTCTTCATTAACCTTGGGTGTCTCTATAGAATGTGCTTCAGTTTTCTTTTCAATCTTATCCTTCTTTTCTTCTTCACCTTTCTCTGAAGGCTTGTCCCTTATTTCATTTTGAGTGTTTCCCTTACTTTGATCAGTAGAACATTCTTCTGATCATTGGTTGCAACTTTATCTATAGTAGTATATGTTGTCCCTTTGGCTTCTTCATCACCCTTGTCTTTGGGTGTGCTTGTCTCTTTCTCATTTGATCCTTCATTGCCCTCTAGTATGTTTATTTCCTTCATTAGGACAGGCATGTTACTTTGAGTTGCTGCTTGGGCTTTGTCAACATTGATGTCCTACTCGTCGGTTAGTGCCTTGTCAGTAGTGACATCCTCATCCTTTTGTATATTTTGTGTAGGTTCTTGCACAAGTGGATGCAAGATTGATTTGTCCTGTATTTCCTCATCAATAATGTCAACTATCTTGTTTTCTGATGTCTTCATTAGTTGATGGCTTTGTTGATCCTTGAGTGTGATAAATATCACATCATCTTTCTTATTTGGATCATTGTTGGAATCATAATGAGTGATATCTATGATATTATCATCCAGGCCTATATCTAATTTGATAGGCTCATCATCACTTTCTTGATTGTCCAGAGCAATATGTTGAGGACATGCATTATCTATCTCCTCCTCTTTGTGAGGTGTGTTTGTGAGAAGTAATTTCTTCTCAACACTTGTTGACTTTGCTGGTAGATCCAGGAGATGTCTCCATTTGGTCTCTATCATTGAATCCAATTCTATGAACTTGCTCTCTAGTACTTTGTAAGCCCTTATTTTGGCTACAAATTTACTTGAGTGCTTCTTTAATACTTCTTGTATTTCTTCAAACTTGGATTCAGGTGGCATCAATCTCACAAGAATTCTTTCTCTTGCTTCTCTTTCTATTTTCAAGGCTTATGACCACTATTGGTATATCCTTTTACCTAGATTTTCAGGTATTTGTTTCACAAATTCAGCTGGGGCATACTTAATTTTAATCATTGATTTTATGACTGCTTCCTATATTTTATTCTGATCCTCTGGATTCAGTGTATCCCACTACCTAATCTTTTTATCAGTCATTGTGCCATGGGTAGCAATTGATTTGGCAGCTTCATCTACCATTTGATTCCTAAAGTTCTTCTTTACTACATCTGGTTCATTATCTCTGGTGTCATCCAAGTTAGCTTGTGTCCTGACAAACCTTTTTCTCTTCTTTGGTGGTGTCGTTTTGACAGGTTGTTGTTTTGTTCTTTTTGCTGGCTGCTTCCTTATATAGGTCCTTACATGACCTTTCTTAAGTGGTGTTTTATTGGTTGCAGCAGTCTGACTTCTTGTTCTTTTCTTCTTTGCAGAAGGTGGATTTGGAGGCGCATTAGATTCAGTAGCCTCTGTATCTAATTTCCTTTCTTCAAGTTCTTTACTAGTGTTGCCCAGTTCATCAGTTTCCTCCTGTTGATCCTGCTCTTCCTCTTCAATAAATGATAGAATCTTCTTGAGATTCTTAACCATTTTATCTTTCTTGTTTATAGTCTTCTTGACTTCTAGGCCATTTTTTATCTTAGATTTGGCCTCCTCATATGTACCAAACCTTGGTTGTTTCTTATCAATGGGTTCATTGAGTAGTACCTCAGTTGCACTTGTAGCTAGATCAATATTGATCTCATAGTCTAATGATGATAACCAAGTTGTTCTTGGTACAACTGGTTTGATGTGTGTGAAGTCTGTGTATACCATGAAACATATTTCATCTTTGTTCTTTTCAACCAGTTGCTCAGGAATCCTGGTTCTTTCCATCAACTTTTCCTTGAATTCAAGGAAGTATGCAGACATTAAAGACTCAAAGTTGTCTCCTAGTGACTTAATCAGTTCACTAATCTATTGGGTTACTGGCTTGGTAGAGTCCCATACAATGTTTCCTACTGAAGGAAAGTATTCTTGAAAATAGAAAAATATACACATAATAAGTGATCCAAACTTACATGTGTTGCTCTTTGAAGACCTAATTTTGATCATATTTTCATCAAGTTTTTTTAGTAGGATCTCACACAGATGCATCTGAATTCCCTTTGTTACAATCTTGTATGCTATGCTTACTACTGTTGCAGAAATTTTGTTCATTCTGCTAGCCTAAAAATTTTTGTAACCAATAACACATGCACCAATTTTCAACTCTTCGTTGGTGATTGTGTTTACCTTGAGACCTTTGTTGTCTCCTTCTGCATTGGTGAGTTTTGTAACTTCTTTCATGGATGGATGTTTGTGTGCCCTATGCTTGTCAGTTATCGAATAACCAGTGATAGCATGAAGAACATCCTTTGTTATTTCCTTGGGTTGGTCTAGCCATAGTTTATTGTCATGCATCCTGCTCAAGATAATCTTAATCCATTTTGTCTTGAATTCCCTCAAAAATTGTAGGGCATTCGTTAACCCTTTGACCTCCAAGTCTTTGTGTTCTTTCAAATTTCCCTTGGCATCACATGGCTTCTTATAAGCATCATCCATTTCTAAATCACCTATCTCTACGATCTTGCAATGAATATAAGACCTAACGTCTTCTATGAGCAAAACCCTGGGCGAGATTTTTGAAAATATGTCGGCTTCATTGAGTTTCGATGCAACCTTTAGACAAATATTGTATTTAGGTTCTATACATGTGTTTTTCTTGCTTAGTTTCACCACATTCTTCTTTTCATTCTTCAACTCAATAGTTCTTGATGTAGCTGCCATTGATTTCCAAGTACTTAGGGTTTTCTTAAATTTAGGGCTTTTCTTGACAATACAGTAACAAAAATCTTTCGATGTCTTTGATACTTACTTTGATTCGCAATGGTGATGAGAAATCTATTCTATGTATACTTAATTGATTTGTAGACACTTTTTCTTTTAATTCTTGAGTCGCTTTGATGTTGCTATGCTTTCTCTTCAAATCGTGGGTGAAAAATGAAGTTGTCCCGTCGACTATTTATAGAATTTTTGACCTAAGTCTTTTCAATAAATGCTCAACAACTCATCAGGATGTGAAGACGGGTTTTGTCGAGAGGATATTTCAAATCATCTTCAGTGAAGACATGTTTCTTTGTTCAGATGTTAACCTTTTGATTTTACCGACGGATATCGGTATTCTGTTACGACCATTTCTTAACTTTTCTTTCTTACCGACAGTCGTCGGGTTATACTGGCAGTTTACCATTTTTACTAGTTGACCAAAAATTTCCAGTAAGTGTGAATAAATCATTCTTGTGTTCACCGATGATTTTTGGTAAGTGTTTACCAACGATGTTTCTTTCTTAGATTAGTATCAAGTAAAGTAGTATGCATCTTTGATTCATGCATTTTTTGACTATCTATCAATTTATATAATGGAACTAATGCAAAATATAACTTGGTATAGTGCAGTTCCATACTTACTTGTTCAACTTAAGTGGGGTTGGTGGTGTCACTGGATCCATTGGATGGGGTGTCACCATTTGCATTGCTTGGTCCAACTTCATCATTGCTTGAAGCTTTTATCCACATTTTGTCTCTTGCCCTCTGGATGTCTTCAATGGTGTTTTGATTAAGTAAAAACAAGTTTTACAAGGACCTAAAACCTTTACAAAGTAATAAAGTTCATCAGGTTTTACAAGGACCTGAAACCTAAAGAGTTAAAACAAATGTTCAACAAGGAGCAAAAAATAGATGTGACTGAGCACCCATAAAGGGAAGGAAATAGGAAAACAAGAAACTAAACCAAAATAAGTCCCACAGATATAGAATTAAAAATAGGGACAACAAAAACCCCCAAAGAGAAGGAAAATGGGATAGCTACATTCCATGCACCAGCTCCTCTACTTCAATGATCATAATCTGCATATTACTGACCAAACTCTTGAGTTTTGCAATATCTTTGTCCTCCTTAGGACTGTTCTTCTTAGTACTAGCTCTAGTACGCAATCCGAGGCCAATTCCCTCTTTGATCTCTCTACTTTCCTCCTCTTTTTTATCCCTATCCATTTTGTCCATCATAATCTATGCATGACCACAGTAAGCCTTGAGACTGATCTGACATTGTTCCCCAATTTTTTTAACAGTAGCCTCCAACCTCTCCACCTTAGTGGTTAGGTTCGTGATCTACTTAGCATTACTCTCTTTCTCAGCCCTGTCTTGGATGTCTTTGATATTTCTATCCATTATCCCCACGTTATTAACAAATTCTTCTTGGGCTTTAGAATTTCCTACCACTTCTTTCATTTCATTCAGACAAACAGCCACCGATTTTTCCCCAATACCCATACTATTGAGAATATTTATCTCGACCTTTATAATATCAAATTATTTTTTCAAATTATTCTGATCATCAATCAAATTGCTTACCAGACCAGTGAAACCCATAATGCAATCTTTGTTGTCTACAGAGAAATAGTTCTCCCCTAAGTCCAGATTGTCATGAAAATCACTTTCCTTATACCCAGAATCTTCATCAATTTTGTTTTTCTTTTCATTTTTTATATTTTCTTCTTCCTGCTTCTTCTCTTCAATTTTCTCCCTGTGTCATCATTACCCTCTTCTTTTCTCTCCTCCCTATTCTCCCCTTTTTCCTTACCCTCCCTGTTCTCCTGTGTTATCCTTCAAATCTTCCTCGTTCAAAGTAAAATTAATTCTCCTCTTACTGGAGTGGCTACTCTTATGGGTAATTTTAACTTTCTCCTTACCCTCCCTGCATTTCCTTTTTTTATCCTCCTTTTTCTTCTCCTCAAAACCAGTCTTTGTTTTTGACTCCTCATTCTAAATATTCTTTGTTATCTTTCTTCTATTTTTCTTTCTTCTTGCCTCCCCAATCTCCTCATCACTATCCTTCTCCATTTCCAACCCTTCAGAGAAGAGTTTCTTCTGATTTTTAGAAACACCCTTTCTATTAGATTTAGGGGTTTTAAACCCTTTGGACTCCTCTTCTCTTTTTATTTCTTCCCCATACATATTGTCATCTTCATCCCCATCTATCTCTTCTTCCTCCTTCAAAATATTCTTTCCCAGCGTCCTTTCCACTTTTTTAGATTTCAACACCTCATATATGAGAAGCATAAACCCTTGGTGGGATGCATGATCCTCCCCCTTCGGATCTTTTTGTAAGCTAGATATGGTAGCATCTAACGAACTAAGCAGATAGTAAGGTAAACTGACTTTAACCTTATGCCTAAAATGGTTTAATAACATGAAATGGTGCCCATACGCCCTAGTAAACCTACCATCCAGAGTGACATAACTAATTATCACATAAAGGACATACCTCTAGGGTCTGGAAATGCACTTTGAATTATGGTAGGAAGCATCAATCTTGACTAGTTTGTTCTTTTCCTTCTCATTTTTTGGGAAAGTCTCCCAAGCTTTATCTGAGATTAGTCTATCTCTATAAAACTTAATACCATCCATACCCATTCCCATTGCTTCAGTGATGATCTCCTTTGTAACCTCCATATACTGGTCTCCAACCAAAATCTTGCCCTCTTTCCATGATTTCATAAAGAACCTAGTGATAGAAGGATTCCTTCCATGGAGTCATTCTAGGAAAACAATCAACCCACCCTCTTTCACGATATTCCAAACTCTATGCTTTTTCTTCCAGTTGTTACAGTTAATAGGCTCAACTCTTTTCTTGTTTCCTCCCATTTTCTTACTCTGGTTGCAGCTAATTTTACTGTAATGGCTGAAGAAAATTCCAAAATGAATATTTTGCAAAGCCAAAAGGACCCAAAAATCATGCCAAATCCAGCTCGCAATCATAATAGAGTACTTACAATATCAAAGGTAATAATGACACATCACCTCCGTATTAATGATATTAAAACAACTTACCATTTATAATAATTTTTTGACGGCTCCTTAATCGATCCATCTCAAGCAATAATTTTGCTTGAGATGGCACATTATTTCCATCATCCCATTGTGCCACCTCATCACTCTGACACGCATTATTCACCACCCAGTCAGCAATGCCATTAACCTCATGATAATTATGGGTAATAATACAATTTTCAAAAGAGCACATAATATCTTTGGCTTTTTGAATAATATTATATATAGTCCATGAGGTGGGAGTGTCATTGTTTAAACATTTGACTATGTTGAGAGAATCTCCTTCTAACCAGACTTTAGTGCTACCTCTTTCTTTAGCTAAAATAAGACCCTGAAGAGCCACACAGGCTTCTGCAAGATGATTAGTTTGATTACCAATAGGGATAGCTTTTATACCTGTACAGACACCATTTTCATCTCTAATGACAATGCCACATCCTGCCACCCCCAGATTTCCCTTAGAGGCACCATCAAATATGATTTTCTGCCATCCCTACAGAGGACAATCCCATCTAGCATCCTCTCTTTTAGTTTTGTTGTCCTTTTTTATGGAATTTCCATTGATTTTCCAATTTTTGAATAGGGTAACATCGTTCTCCTATAGAGGTTCTAACACTTTATCCTATAACATAAGGTTCTCTTTTATGGCTCTCTTAATCTTAAAGAAAACCTCATTTTCACTAGTAATCTTGTCTCTGAACACTCTATCATTTCTTTCTCTCCAGACCCCCCAGAAAACATGGGGTAGGACAAAATTCCAGATCTTAACAACTATGTCATGCTTTGAAGGATAGATCCAAGATTTAAAAAGACTCTCCAGATTATTAGGAAAAACCCACTCAATATTAAGGACCTGGAAAAAAAGATCCCAAATTTTTCTAAAAAACGGGCAGTGCATGAAGATATGTCCCGCACTTTCCTCCTCTTGCTTGCAAAGATAGCACTTGTTAACAATAGTCATACCTCTTTTTCTGAGATTGTCAGTTGTCAAAATTTTATTTTGCATCATTATTTTCAGGTCTTCAATGGTGTTACCATTGGGATATGTGCTTGTTTCTGTCAATCTGTCTTTGCAATCTTTCTTGAGATGACCAACTTTATGACAGTATAAGCATGCCATTCCAAGGTTTGACCAGCCTCTAGACCTTTTTGTTCATGTTCTCTTGTAGTTTTCACCAATGTGAACATATCTGCCACATGCTATATAGTTTTTCCAAGTGTTGTAATCCCATACATATTGATTACCGATTCTCTTTGGCTGATAAGGAACTTCTTTACCTTTGGCTTCCATGCTTGCCTTTTCTTTTTCTAGCATTCTTCAGATGTGTGCCCATTCATCTTGCATGTAGGATAGTATTTGTCCATGTAGGTTTCCTTCTTTGGCTTTTCTATCTTGTTCTTGCATTCATAAGCCTTGTGTCCTTTCTTGTTACATTTATAACAGAATCCTATGGATGAAGATGTAGATGAAGATTTAGGAGTACCTTTTAGTTTACCTCTACATGTATTTCATGTGTGCCCTTGCTTTCCACAGTACCTGCATGTTTTCTTCCTTGGTCTTGGATTTTCCTAGACATTCTTTGGATTTGATGATTCTCCATTTTCAGTAAACCCTATATCGCTGTTGTTGATGACTCTTCGTTGTCCTTCAAGAAAGTCATCCATTTTTTTATTTCTTTCTTCAACCTTTCTGATAATTCCATTATGTTGTTGCTGAATTCTAACCTCATTCTTTAGCTTTTCATTTTCTTCTCTTAGTTCACCGATAATCTATATTCTCTCAATGAGGTCCACATTTATTATGTTTTCTTCTTGATTCATAAGGATAATATGATTTGTGAGATCATGGTGATGCTCGGCATGTCTTTGATTTCTATTTCATTTTCCTATAGTTTCTCTGAAATATTACTTCTATCATCAATAGCAAGTGTTCTTTCTGTTTCAGCTTGTCTAGTAGAACTCATCACATCAATCATTCTTACCATCTAGGTCTCTTGACCGATTTGTAGCATCTTTATTTTCTCTATTAGATGTAGGTTGATCTCCTTTATATTTGTGATGTTCTCTTTTGATGTATTTGATACATTACTTGCATTTGATCCTGCAAATTTAAAGAAATCTAGAATCTCTTCTTCATGATAGTCTTTTTCATTGTTCCTGGTAGCCATACCCTTTCTTTCATCCAACAACTCTCTCATTTTGATTCTTGCTTCTTTATAATGCTCATAGAACATCTGTATCTCAAGATTTTTGTTCTCAATATTCTTATCAAGTTTGTACTTCTCCATTGTATGATTTTTGCTCTTAAGCCTTTAAGATTTTCAAGAAGATACTTAGCTCTGATACCAATTTTTGGACTTAATGGGAAGTAGTACTGAGAGGGGAGGGGTGAATCAGTACCTCTAAAACTTTTAACACTTTACTCAATTCATCATTAATGATCATTCAATTTTTATTTACCAACCATTAGTGTTATTCTTTCTTATGCATATATTGTTTGTTCACAATCTTTAATAGTTTTCAATAATTCATAGAAACATTCATGAAATTGACAAACACATAACACAAGATATGGTATCACATAAAACTCCTGTTAGGAAGCAAAAACTGCGGTGGGGATGGCACCCACAAAACTTCACTATCTGCAGAATGGAAGGGAGCTGGTTAAGGCTTACAATTTGATCACTTCTGATGATCTACCCTGTTAAGAGTATTAAGGTGGAGACCTATTAAGATCTACTCTGGTAAGAGCTTTAGCAACACTAATTTAAGTGTGCACTCAGTTATGAGATTTACAATAGAATGGTTAAGCCCACCTTTCTTGAAAGGATTTCATTAGCATACTACACTTGTTAGAATGAGTACAAATGTTGACCTGACTGTATGCAATCTACTATTTCTGATTTATAGATCCATTAAAACCTTTAAAATAATAATATCACCTTAAGTGATTGATGAATACCTTTTTCTCTGCTTGTCAGTAGCCTCTGTTCTATTCTTGAAAACTGATTAGAATATGTTTGTGTTCTATTGCATGAATTCTCTGTCTAGTCTTTAGTTGCTCTGCATGGCTACTATCCTTTTTGAAAAACTCTCATTCTCAATGGATTGAGCACCTGTTTATACAAGTATTTTGACCTATCTTGGAATTCACGATTTACAATGTTAACTCTCAGAGTTAAGGTTTACAACTTTACCTTGATCTTTAGTTTACGTGTTTTAAAACAGTAAAATGAATTAAAACAATAAATTTTACATTGCTTCCTCCACACATAATGGATTTAAAAGAAAATAAAGAATTTATAAATACAACTTCAGTGATTTATCTGACGTGGAAAGTCAGATCCACTTTTTGTGAGATGTAACTGACTGTCGGTTCTTGGTTGTCAGTTTGAACTTGCAGTCTGTCGACATTCCTTGACTGAACTGATCATTGGGTTCCCTATATCTGTTAGGTTCCTCTCTTTGGTATACACTCGGGTAGCACTGTTGTTACTCATCGGGTATCGTTTACCTTTTTGTCATCGGGTAACACTTAACAGTGTTTGTTGGGTAACATTGCCATCGGATAGTGTTGTGCCCTGTCTGTTGGTGTAGGGTAAACCGATGGTGCAGATTGTGTTTTTCTCTAAGTATAATAATGGCAAAATATAATGCCTTTAGGTCCCACAACTTAGAAGTGACTCCCATGATATACTAGATTTCTAGGCTCAAGCACTTGACAGGGTGCAAAATTTAGTGTATAACAATAACATTTTGTAAAACCTCTTCTATTGACAAAATGATTTTTACTTCATGCAATATCAATTCAATTATAATGTTAATTCCTAAATAGGTATTTGACTGAGGCAAGCCCCTTTCTCCCAATATCTTCCCTTTTTTTGTGTGCAAGTGACAGGTGACATAACTACATATTCGACTACACGAATTTCTAATACTCTACTATAGATCCACTTGCTTTTCATCACTTTTGGCTTATCAAGGGAATCTCCCACAAGCAAGGGAAAGTATAATTTCCCTCTACACTCTAGGCCAATATTTACATGCATTTCGGGCAAAAAAATTGTGTGGAGGTCAGTTATAGTGTATGTTACTTAGATCTAGTTTTAAAAGTTTCTTATCTGTTTATTGTCTATATGTATGCACCTATTTCCCTCATTACATCTTATTTATTCATTCCAAAGTACACCAATCAATCAGTCTAGTCTTAGAAAAGGAGAAAACCTTACACTTGTCTAGTGTTGGATTCTTCTTAAGCCTAGTGGGTCCTTTTCTACTTCCTAATGTAATATGAGAGAGAGATATGGAATATGGGTGTGATACTTCCTATTTTAATTGACCATCCTAGTGAGCATTCTCCCTTCATCCCATTAGACAACTCGAACCACCATTTTATCTCTCTTTCATTACTTTTTTGTGAACTCGATGTCCTTACATTTTTATTATGATTTTGTGTTTAGATCATATTTACGTAAAAATTTTAATTATTAGAGTTAACTTCATGAATTTCATTAGCTTTTATGTACAATCATTATAAGTTTTCTTTGCATGATCTCTATCTTTATGTTTCATATCTGATTTACATTTTCTTCATAAAATATTTAAATGATCAATTGGTTAAAATTTTACATTATTTAGACATTTCTTTCTGTCATTGCTCTATGTATGATTTTTATAACCTTTAGCCCTACATATAACATACCTATGAGAATAATTTTTGGACTTATGGGTTCCTTTAAGTGTGTTGGTCCTGATTCCTTTAATGCATTCTGTAGGATTGTAGGTGACACCTCCATGCCTACTAATTAAATACCTACTATTATTTATAATCCCTCTTCCCATTCTTCTCATGATGAGGATGAATCCTTGAGAGTGTCTCTTACCCAAGTCCAAAATATTTCTCATTATTTAAAAAATATGAAACAATGGCTAGGTCAAGGGCATTCTAATATTGATGCAATCCCCTTGGTAGAAGGATTGTGTAAGTTGTTCTAAAATTATGAACATGGTATTGGTTTATTGCATGTCTGCATATACTTTTCATAGTCTTAAGGATGTTGGTATTGATCTTAAGAATATGTAAGAATATTTTTCATTGGTTTTTAAGCCATCTCATACTTTTACATATATTTCTCAATATTTTCGTAATGTTATGTTAAATTTTTTTAATGCTAATGTTGTAAATATTCCTACCATTAAACTAATTGACCCTTCTAAACCATTTATATCTTCCCTTGATCCCAAAGCCTTTTGTCAATAGCAGTGTCAGCCTGGCCATGATAGTGAGAATTGTTTCCATTTTAAGTCTATCATCTAGGACCTCATAGATAAAAATATCATCACTATCGAGGGTGTGAATGATAAAGGAAAAAAAATTGTTGCACAGCCTAAATTTTTTTTAAAAATGTACACCAATCCTTTGCCTTCCCTTTCTACCAATAGAATTGAGCCTATGACATTTCCTTCTTTAACCAATATTGTTGTACCTCATGTACCCACCACCATAGATCCTGATAATACATGTAGTGTGGCCAATACTTTTCTTCATCTCATTGATCAACCCAAACCTAAACCTAAACTTGAGCTTTGCATTACATTTGATCCTAAGGAGACTATTAAGGCACATAATAGTCCTCTTTATATTTTTGTGAACATTACTGATAAGTTCTCTCAAAGATTTCATATTGATCCTACTTGTATGGTGAATGTTATAACAAGGGAACATATTTACACAAGAATTTTTCATCAAGACTCCTATAAAAAATTAGATGTGATGGTTAAGAATTTTAATGGTTTTACTTGTCCTGCCAATGGTTTCATTAGCTCTCATATTGAAGTCAATAAGAAACACCTATATGTTACCTTTTTTGTCATCCCAATTTATGATCAATTCCAAGGGAGACTTGTCCTTCCTCGACTCGCTTACATGAGAGATATTGTCTCTCCTATCCATAAATTTTTAAAATTTCACCATAAAGGAGAAATCATCACGATCAATCATAGTCTCGATTAGACTTTATGAAGTTGTGAAAAATTTAACCTTGACTTATTCTGGCCTAACATGTCTCAGCTATTAAAACCTCGACAATATCATCTCTTATTATCTTACCAAAACCACAAACATGAAATGATTTTGAAATTAAGCATTCCTAAGGATTTCCCATCTCCTTGTCCTAAACCTAAACTCCTTCCCACACCTATTCCTCCTAGTTATACTTCAATTCCACCTCCTATATCTTACAATCATTTTGAATCCTATATCTCTCAACCTAGTGAGGTTCCTTTTGTTTTCCCTCCTAAGGAAGAAAATGAGTTGATGTTGATTGATCCTAAAAATTCTCAAATATCAAGGAAAATCAAATGCTATAGTTGTGATCATGTCATGCTAGAGCCCATGAGATAGCTTCCCAAACTATTTCCTCCCCTAGAACACCTCATAATGATTTGATTCCCTTTGACCAACCTATGTATATCCCAAGGGAGGAAGTTAATTTGAAGAAAATTAAATTCTCTAAATATGATGATTGTTCTTTTCGCATTAAAGATCCTATTTTTATTAATTTAGACAATTAAAATACTCTTGATGATGGTGATAATGTTAATGATGAACATAATGTTGAGCCTAATGATTTTAATGACATGTATGAGGGTGAACCCACAATAGTGGGTTACACTTTTTTTCCTGAATGGACACTGAACTCTACATTTTGAAAAAAACTTTCACATTCGAATGCATATTGTTGTTAAATTGTTTGAAATCAGAAGATGAAGTAAATTAGAGTCTTTTAGAATTTTCTATCTAGATTATAAATATATTTTTTATTTTATTTTTTGATTTGATTTGAATGGGTTTTTTTTCTCCCACGAAAACAGCTATGTTGTCAAAAACATCATTTTCAAAGAATTGCATTGATTTCATAGAGCATAACTTTTTTTCTAAAATAGATATCAATGTGATTCTTTCAAATTTAGTGTATGTTTTTGCAATTGGTTTGATGACATTATCATGATTATTGCATATTTTATGAACATTTGAAGTTGACTAAATTATAATTTTGGCATACCTTTACTACATAGCTTATAACTTGTGTATTTATTGAATTTCAAATATATTTTTTGATATAAAGTAGACTCAAAGATGGAGGGCACTATTATTTTTAAAAAAAAATCTATTTTCTACTATTTTTCATTGAACGTCAAACTCAGAGTTTTATATTTGATAAACAAAACCTACATACAATTAATGTCAAAAAACATAGGCCTAATAAACTAAAAAATTGTCAAATCTATATTTGTTAGAAAGCTCATTCGGAGTACTTGTACTATGCAAAAGGACAAATATATATTTTTCTATTTGAGCCTTGCAATTGAGCCCTAAAGCCATCAAATCTTTAGAATTTTTTCAAACTCTGCAAATTTCTCTTACTTAGGGACTTTCGATCGAAACTAATTAGCTTCAATTGAAAGTACTTTCTATCAAAAGTACTTGATTTTTTTAGCATGGGTTAAGCCATTTAGGAACCTAATTTCGATCGAAAGTTACTTGTTTTGATAGAAAGCTATAGATGACTTTTGATAGAAACCTATGTCGACCAATTTTCTGCCATTTCGGGTTCATAACGATTACATGTAAATAAATATATGTTTTCCTCATCTTATTAATTGGAAAGCTGGAAAATAATTCACATTTTGGAGAAGGAAGACTTTTGAAGTTGATTTTTTTCAAATTTTGTCAAAATTAGTGGAACAATTTTGCGACTTGTGATGGGAAATAAAAAGAGAAGACTAAATAAGACTACATGACATTATTCAGAAGAGACTAAACAAAGATTACGTGAAGAAGCAGGGGAAAGATATTATCCTAGGAAATAAGGTATGTCTCTATCTCTTTATCTCTCTCTCTGGATATTTTAATTTGATGGTTAGGACTTGTCTTAATGAAATATGTAAGCAAGATATTGCAATACCTAATTAGACCTAATTTGATAAAGAAGACCTAATTAGACTTAATAAGGCTAATTAGACCTAATAAGACCTAGATAACACTAATTAGACCTAATAATACCTAGAAAATACTAATTAGACCTAATAATACTAAGAATGCATTATTATATACCTAATTAGACCGAATGTGAGTATTATGACCCCTTAAGACCTAGTTAGATGTCTAGTTATGACCCCTTAATATTATTAATAGGATGGGCCTTATACATAATTAGACCTAGTTATACCTAATAAGACTAATTAACACCTAATACCTAATTATACCCAATTAGACCTATTAGGACATAATTAGACGCAAACTTGGAGGTCAAACTTGAGAGCACCTCCACATTTAACAAATAGTTTGATTTGGTAGATTTATTTTGGTTTGTTTGTAGCTATAGATTGAAAAATTTAAAAATTGGTGGTATAATTTCTAAATTTGGTGATGACATCATGATGATGTTGGAAAACACCTTGTCCTTTTTTCCCTCCCTACAATTCAAAATTTATGTTCTATGCCCATCTTCAAAGGCTTTGTTTTTGCACATACAAATTCATCTTTTAAAGAAATGTATTTGAAGTGTGGTAGAATTGCACACCCTTCATGGTGGCATAGGTTATTTAAAATCTTAGTTTGTCAAAAAAATATTTATCTTAGTGATTTAGCTATGCATTTATTATTTTGGGAATACTGAAAGATATTAAATTTTCCATATAGATGCTTTTTGGATAATTATTTTTCAAAATGTTTATTTTTCTTATTACTTTGTATTTGTTCCCCTTTCTCCTCTTATCTTCCAAATTAAATTTACTTTCAACATGTGGCTAGATAAATTTATTTTAAACATCTACTTGTTTCACTTATTAATTTGTACATACACTGATATACCGTACATGTATTTTGAGGATCTTGCACATAAAATTTTATTATTATACTTGCACTAATTAGTAAAAGTACCATGAGATTTTTATTGTGTGCACTTTATGATGAACTATAACTGATTGAATGTTTGAAGATGTTAAGTTGATGATCAACGAGCTACCGAAAGTTAATGCAAGACATTAAATCAGTTATGTATTGTATTGTCATTGATGTCAACTTGATATAGTCTGATTGGTTATATACATAGTGTCAAAGAATTCAAAGAACCAAAGAGATAAAGGTTATGTTATCAGTAATGTATAAAAGTTTAGTATACAACAGTGACAACAAACATCGATGGACAATGCACCCCGATGGATAGAGAACCCTGAGAGAAGAGTCACAGTGATACCAAAGCAAGATACCTAATCAAGCATTACCGAGAGCAGAACCATAGTTTTACCTGACAGACAGACAACCCCAACGGACAGAGATGCCCGAGGACAAATGAAGTCAAGACCGAGCTAACAAGGGGTTAAACACCGAAAAGAACTGAAGTTCAGAAATGAAAAAAGACTTAGCTAGAAAGAGATAAATATGTATTTAACTAGTTGATCACATTGTTTTCATTGACAAGTTAAAAGCCAGAGATAAGCTAGAGTTTTAAAGTTGTTTTATTCCAGTTGTCAAGGAGAAATATATGGGATAAAATTGAAGTAAACTTTAAAGAAAGAATGGCAAGAATTGTAGATCATGCCAAGAACAAGAAAGTCAAGGACTTAGAAATGGTGAAATTATGTCTATAAGAGAGACAAGCTAATTCATTGTGAATTAGGGGTGAATAGAGAAGAAGATGCTAAAGAGAATTCTGATGAAGAAAGAAGTCTTCATACAACCTTATCATACAAGCTAAAGAATAGAGCTAAAGTTTTCTGCAGACACCGAGCAACTGACAAGCACAACATCACCAAGAAGAAAGAAGTGGAGCAAAGGTATTGAAAAGAAACATTGATCAGAAAGGTATAATGAGCTTGCAATAGATCTGAACATCAGCAAGTCTAAGTTGTATTTATGAACATATTATATACTGTTTCATTTTAACCATTGGATCAGAAAGTCTCTAAACTGAGTAGGATTTGACAATCCTTTATATATTGAGATACATCCCAAGGAGTATCAAAAGTTTTATCACGAAGATATCATAGTGAATGTCAGATATCAAGTGATAAACTGTTAGTGATAAAAACTCTAACAAGGTCGCACTTAATAGTGTGTTTGTAACCTTTAACATGGTTGGCTCTTCATCAAGCTTACTTCAGAAGAGTGAAAATTTTGGGTTACTGGTCCCAAGTGGTTTTTCCCTTAACAAAGTATCCACGTTAAAAATCCATGTGTCAAATGTGTTTATGGCTCATTACTTTAATGTTTTTCTTTACACATTACTAAAACATGATTGATCAGTAAACACTAAGTTATTTACTATATTTTGGTAAATACTACACTCCTAATCAGTAAAGATTAAGAATAAGGTTTAACAGTGAACTCTGAGTAGTATTTATTTGATAATATTATTTAAGGGCATACATCTTGTAGGACTGAAGATAACTAGAGGCTTATAATTGTGGTACTAATTTTTTGGGTTGATAGTGGATTAATTTTTTAGGCCACTGATTCACCCTCCCCCCCCTCTCAATTATTCTAACAATTGGTATCAGAGCTTGTGTGCTTAGAAGGAAGGTTTCAAGACCTATGCAAAAGATCACAAGATGAGCAAACGGGATGTGCCTAAGTTGAACAAGGACAACTTTGCATCATGGAAAAGAAGGATAAGACTCAACCTATCATGTATTGGAAATGATGTTACTCAATACTTGGATATTGAATATGTGTTTCCTATAGGACCTCACACACTTGATCAATTGAGAAAAAATAATGAGCACAATTCTATGATGATATAACTTGCTTCCTTACTCTCTGATGTTGAATTTGAAGATGTCAAAACATGCACCACTGCAAAGAAAATGTGGGAAAAATTGAAGCTAGTACATGGAGGAGATGTAAATGTACTAAGAGCTAAGGAAGAAAGCCTAAGAGGTAAATTTGATAACCTAAGAATTAAAGAAGCAGAAAATATCACTCAGTACAGCTACAGAATCAAAGAGGTAGTCAATGTTATCTGAGGAGTTGGAGGTGTACTTGAAGAAGAAACAGTGGTAAGTAAAATCCTAAGAACCTTACTATCTATTTATGCTATTAGAGTATCTTATATACAAGAAATGAGAGCAGTAGAAAATAGCAATGTCACTCTAGATAGTTTGGTTGGTAGACTTATTTCATTTGAGATGAATAACTTCGATAACAGTGTCTTACCATCTATTAAGTCTGCATTCAAATCTTCACTCAAAATAAGTAAATCAAGTCATAAACACACTATGAGAAATGATAGTGAAAGTGATAGTGATGACCAAGAACTTGATGATATTGAAGCACTAATGGCTAGAAGATTGCAGAGAGGCAAAGGTAGATACAAAGGTAAATTACCAGTGGTATTTTTTAATTGTAAAGAGATTGGACACTTTGCTACTAGATGTCCTAACAAAAGAAAATAAGACATAAATAGTGATAGATCATATGAAAAGAAGTTTGACAGAGGTGATAACAGAGATTACCGAAGCAACTGAAAATCTGACAGAACAGATACCCGAGACTACAAGGAAAAAGGGAAGAAAGCTTGTTACCTGGCTGAGAACAAAGCTGGAGATACTGACACCAAATCTGATGAAGATATTGAGATGGTATTTGTTTCCATGAAGGATGATTGAGACAAACAAGAAAGGTATGTTGAGACTTCACTCATATATAAGGTTAGCAAGAATGATTTTTGGATTATAGATAGTGGCTGCACTCACCACATGATTGGAGATAAAGAAAAGTTTGAAACTTTTGAGTATTATAATGGTGGATCAGTAAGAATGTGTAATGACTCACCCTGTCTAGTTGAAGGTAAAGGAACCATAATGTTAAATCATCTGATCAGATGTGAAAATGCACACTGGGTAAAAGGACTTAACTATAATCTATTGAGTGTTTCATAGCTGAATAACATAGGTCACCGAGTTGCATTTGAGAACAAAAGACAAATATCTTTAATGAATCAGGAAGGTTGATCGAAACTGGTGAATAGACAAAAGGTAACCTACTCTATCTTGATGATATTAACACCACTTGTTTAATGGCTAGAAATGAAGACATATGGTTGTGGCATAAAAGGTTATGTCATGTGAATTTTGACAACATGATTAAAATAAGCAATAAGAGGAAAGTAAGAGGCTTACCGAGCATGTCAAAGCCTGACCATATCATGTGTAAGAATTGTCAAAAAGGTAAAATGACAAAGTCTAGTTTCAAGAGAAAAACCCATACATCTAATGCTATTCTATAATTAGTCCATATTGATCTATGTGGACCCATGATAACTAAGAGCTACTATGGTGATAGATACTTCATTCTATTTGTAGATGATTATTCTACAATGATGGCAGTTATGTTCTTAAAAGAGAAATCAAAAGAATTCAATATTTTTAAATGGTATAAAGCTATTGTAGAAAAAAAAAGTGGTAAGGAACTAAAATGATTAAGATCAGATAGAGGAGGAGAATTTATTTATGATGAAGTCACTAACTTTTGCAATAAGCATTGAGTTAAAAGATAGGTTTCTGCACCCAGAACACCACAGCAAAATGGGATTATTGAAAGAAGGAGCATATCCATTGTTGATTGTGCCAGAACACTGATGATTGAGAAAGGCATCACTCAAACATTCTGGAGGGAAGTTTTCAGTACTGCTGTCTACACATTAAACAGAGTTCAATTGAAGAAAGACACCTTATGAGCTATGGTATGGATACACACCCAATGTAAGTTACTTTAGAATTTTTGGAAGTCAATGTTATATTTTGAAAGATGATAGAAATGGAAATATTGAATCCAAAAGTGAATAAGGAACCTTTATAGGGTATTCCACCAAAAGCAAGGCTTATAAATGTCTTAACAAGTCCTCTAACAAAATCATTGAGAGTGCAAATGTCGAAATAGATGAATTTGCTGAGAAAAATGATGAGGAATGCATAAAAGAACTTGAATACTACAACATGTTTGTCTACAATGAAGAACCTAACACTCTACCTGAGCAACAGTGTATCTCTCCCAAGCAACAAAACAATGCACCCGAGCATCAGGCTACAAACACTGAAAATCAAGAAATTGCTCAAAATGATGTTACGAGCGATGGAGATTAGAATGAAGGTCAAGATAATGGTTAGAATGATGAAAAAAGAGCTTAAACGATACTCTCTAAGTATATCAGAAGACACCATCTACAGAATCAGATCATAGGATACAAGAAGGCTAGAATGAGAACAAGAACTAAGTCACTGAACACTAGATGTCTAATTTGTGATTTTGAGCCTAAATTTGTTAATACTGCACTTGAAAATAAAGAATGGGATAGTGATATGAATGAATAAATAGAACATATTGAGAAGAATAGAACATAGACATTAGTACCTAGACTAGATGACAAGAATGTCATTGGTACCAAATGGATATTCAGAAACAAGTTGAATGAGAATGGAGAAGTCACAAGGAACAAAACAAGATTAGTATGCAAGGGGTATGCACAAGAAGAAGGTATTGACTATGCAGAAATTTTTTCACCTATTGCTAGACTAGAAGGAGTCATAATTTTACTTGCTTATGCTCCATTCAAAGGATTCAAGGTATACCAAATGGATGTCAAATCTGCATTCCTAAATGGAATACTAGAAGAAGAGGTATACATTGAACAACCATAAGGGTTTGTTGATCCTAACAAGAGAAACATGGTTTGTAGACTACACAAAGACTTGTATGGATTGAAACAAGCACCTAGAGCCTGGTATGAAAGACTTCACTCCTATATCATAAGCATTGGAGTTGTAAGAACAAGTGAAAACAATAATCTATATTTAAAAGAAGATACTGATGATAACATTTTGATTGCTGAAATATTTGTTGATGATATCATATTTGGGGGTAATAATATGTTATGCAAATAATTTTCTAATGAAATGAGAAAATATTTTGAGATGTCAATGTTTGAGGAGATCAAATTCTTTCTTGGTCTACAAATTATTCAACAGGATACAGGCATATATATCACACAATCCAAATACATCAAGGAAGTGTTGAAGATATTCAAGATGGAAGATTCCAAACTAGTTGGAACACCTATGGCAACCGGATGCAAGATGAAAAATGAAGACAATTCAACCGAGGTAAATCAGACCCTATATAGATCAATGATTGACAAACTCATGTATGTTGTTCATACTAGACTAGATATAACATATGCAGTTGGAATAGTTGCAAGATTCTTTGCTAATCCCAAGGAATCACACATGACTGTTGTCAAGAGAATTCTGAGATATTCAAAGAATACCGAAGACTATGGATTATGGTATAAAAGAGAAGGAAAATTTGAGCTTCAAGTCTATATAGATGTTGATTGGGCTAGAAACCTAGATGACAGAAAGAGCACAACTGGAGGAGAATTCTTCATGGGTGATAGAATTGTCACATGGATAAGTAAGAAGCAAGGGTGCATCTCACAATCTATTGTAGAAGCATAATATGTGGTTGCTACTACAAATTTCTCTAACATTGCATGGATCAAGAAATTACTGGAAGGTATGAATATGACAATTCTTGAACCAGTGATTATCTATTGTGATAATACCAGTGCAATAAACATATCAAAGAATCCTGTCATGCATGCTAAGACAAAGCATATTTCTATCAAGTGTCATTACTTAAGAGAACAAGTACAACAGAAAGAGGTGATATTAGAATATTTTCAATCCAAGGAACAATTAACAGACATATTCACAAAGTCATTGCCTAAAGATACATTTGAGTACCTGAGAAAAAGACTAGGGGTCTGACCCTTGTCCATTAGTCACTAAGCTGACTAGGAGGCTGCATCACCCTACACATAATCATAAGATCATTCATGTTGATGAAAGAAAGGGGATGGACTGCAAAGATACAATAGTACACATCAAGGTACTTATCTACACCGAACACCAGAGTCACTGTACTGTTGATGGAAAGGGAAATTCAAGGAGTATATTATAAAAGTGAGGAAGGATATACTTTGGCATTGCTGTCAAAGGGAGAGATGACTTGAGAGATTATATCCATATGAAATATCCATCATAATGATCTAAAGGGAGAAAATTTATCCTAAGGGAGAAATGACTTATGGGAGAGATGACTCAAAAGAAAAAGAGACGATCAAGGAGAGGAACAATCAAAGGGAGAGAAAACATTAGAGTAGAGATTATACATAAAAGGGAGAGATGGGCTCAGAAGATTGCTACATCTATCTAGTAAAGGGAATGGAATGAAGAGAGTACTCTACAAGAATCAAATCTAAGCTAGAAGAGCTTACCGAGAGCCAAATATTTGTATTGGATATAGAAAAAAAAGTTTGGTAGATTGATGAACTACAACGGATATATTTCATATTATATTAGTAGTAATTTAGTATGTTTCCATCAATGCCAAAGGGAGAGATTGATGAACTATAACTGATTGAATGTTTGAAGATGTTAAGTTGATGATCACCGAGCTATAGAAAGTTAATGCAAGACATTAAATCAGTTAATGTATTGTATTGTCATTGATGTCAACTTAATATAATCTGATTGGTTATATACATAGTGTCAAAGACCTCAAAGAACCAAAGAGATAAAGGTTATGTTATCAATAATGCATAAAATTTTAGTATACACCAAGTGACAACAAACACCGATGGATAGTGCACCTTGATAGATAGAGAACCCCAAGAGAAGATTCACAGTGATACCAAGCAAGATACCTGATCAAGCATTAACAAGAGAAGAACCACAGTGTTACCCAATGGATAGAAAACCCCGATGGACAGAGATGCTCGAGGACAAATGAAGTCAAGACCGAGCTAACAAGGAGTTAAACATCGAAAAGAACTAAAGTTCAGAAATGACAAAAGACTTAACTGGAAAGAGTTAAATATGGAGTTAACTGGTTGATCACATTGTTTTCATCAACAAGTTAAAATCTAGAGATAAAATAGAGTTTTAAAGTTGTTTTATTCCAATTTTCAAGGATAAATATACGGGATAAAATAAAAATAAGCTTTAAATAAAGAATGGAGAGAATTGCGGATCACGCCAAGAACAAGAAAGTCAATGACTTAGAAATGGTGAAATTATGTCTATAAAAGAGACAAGCTAATAAATTTTGAATTAGAGGTGAATAGAGAAGAAGATGTTGAAGATAATTTTGATGAAGAAATAAGTCTTCATACACACCTGATCATACAAGATAAAGAATAGAGCTAAAGTTTTCTGCGGACACCGAGCCACAGAGAAGCATAGAATCACCGAGCAGAAAGAAGTGGAGCAAAGTTATTGAAAATAAACATTGATTAGAAATGTATAATGAGCTTACAATAGATCTGAACATCAGCAAGTGTAAGTTGTATTTATGAACAGATCATATATTGTTTCAGTTTAACCATTGGATCATAAATTCTCTTAACCGAGCAGGATTTATCAATCCTTTATATATTGAGATACATCCCAGGGAGTATCAAAAGATTTATCATGAAGATAGCATACTGAATTCCAGATATCAAGTGATAAATTGTTAGTGATAAATCCTCTAACAAGGTCACACTTAACAGTGTGTTTGTAACCTTTAACAGGATTGGCTCTTCACCGAGCTCACTTAAGAAGAGTAAAAAATTTGGGTTACCGGTCCCAAGTGGTTTTTCCCTTAAAAGGGTTTCCACGTTAAAAATCCATGTGTCAAATGTGTTTATGGTTCATTACTTTAATTTTTTTCTTTACACATTACTAAAATAGGATTGATCAGTAAACACTAAGTTATTTACTGTATTTTGGTAAATGCTACACTTCTAATCGATAAAGATTAAGAATAAGGTTTAACAATAAACTCCGAGCAGTAGTTATTTGATAAGATTATTTAAGGGAATACATCTTGTAGGACTGAAGATAACTAGAGGCTTATAATTGTGGTACTAATTTTTTGGGTTGATATTGGATTAATTTTTGAGGCCATTGATTCACCCCCCCCCCCCTCTCAGTTATTCTAAAACTTTATTATTTACAATCATAATATATTATCTACTTGCATGTGAGTGTGTCTTGTTTCCAAACACCCCTTTTAAGTTGTAGGTACTATTTTGTGCATCCTCTAATGTTGTTTCTTCGGCTTCTTGTAAAAAATTATGGCATGTAAATTTGGTGGGCTTGGAACACCTTTCCCTTTTTGAAATTATTTGGATTATTGTACTATCAATGTTGACACCTCTTTGGTTTCAATTTAGAGTGAGCTATGTATCTAGCTTTTATTTTTATATAATAGGAAGATACAAATTGCTAGTTGACGATACACTTTAATGAGACAGAACATATACCATATAGGTGGTCTTTCATTTAGGTGACCTTTTGTTCTCAGTTGGTGCCACTTATTTGAATTGATGAGTCATCCATATCCTCAATATTATATTCTTACCTTGGTTAGATGTTTTTTTCATTGTTCAAATAGTTTTGTTAGTGTCACTGATGAAAATTTGTGCCTCTTTGATCTTGATCTTCATCCTTATTTTAGAGGAGAATTTTTTACTCTAGCATTATAGAAATCCTTTTTAAATAGATTTTTATAACTTTGACACTCAATTTCATTTCACATGGGTACCTAGCAAGGCCTTATTTTTGGGACCATCTTTTATTTTTATGCATTATTTAATTTTTTCTTAAGTTTTACTTAAGAGGAGTATTATTATGAACAAGGTATATTATATAAATAGTTTTACTTTAAGAACAATTCACACTTTGTTACTTAAAATTACTTAGTTCATTTACTTTTTATTGTTCATATCATAGGATTACTTAGGATTTTTGCAAATGTGAACATGGACATTTCCTATCTAGTTTCCTCCTTATTAGAGGGAACAAGGTATGATATCTGACTAGTCATTAGGTAGGACCTATTCACTCAAATTCACATATTAAGTTTACTTAGGGCTCTAGGAATCTTTTTAAAATTTTGTTGTCCACATGTGATCTTATCCTCTAGCTATTTCATATCATAGTACTAAAACACTTGTCATCATACTAATTTTTCTTACCTTTCAACCTTGTATTTGTAAACAAGGTCTTATTTTTACATTTGTGATGTAGTCGTTGATCACAATTGATCTATTATATTTTTTATTCATTATTAAAAAAATTACTTTCTTGCCTTTCTCTCCTCTAGAAGGATATTTTGGTTTTGATACAAATTTGATTCCTTGAGTGAATCTAAAGATTTTATCCTCATTGTCCTTTTGTTTTGTAACTAATATAAAGTTTTTGTTTATTACTTTTTTTCTAATATAGTAATTATTTATATTGCATCTATCATGTGGAGAGTATGTGGTCTTCTTAGTCAAGTTCCTACTCCTATGAGTTCTTCCATTTCACTAATAGTCACTTTGAGTTAAATTAAAATATCTTTTGGCTATATTAAAATAAAAATTAAAAATTGTTGAGAACTATATCATTTATATATTTCTAAATTTTGAATAAGATTATGAAAATTCCAAATCTCATTTTAGAATAATTACATAAAATTTGAGAAAAATATATATATAGTTGACTAGATAATCAAAGCCTTAGGGTGGGTCCAATATATTTCCAATCGAGGAGCATTTTTGTACCTAATTCATTATTTTTTAAACTACATCAATGGGTATTGTAACCAAGGATCATTCGGGAGCATAAATAAAATTCCTCTAGAAAGGAAGGAAAACTAATAAGGAGGTCGATGAAGGAGTGGAAAATAGATAGACGTAAACCCAACACATTCATGGAACAAATGGATTGTACTAGTTTGTCTTACCTTTCAACCTTGTATTTATAAACAAGGTCTTATTTGAACATTTGTGACATTCATTGATCACTATTGATCTATTCTATTTTTTATTCATTATTGAAAAAATTACTTTCTTGTCTTTGTCTCTTGTAGAAGAATATTTTGGTTTTGATTACAACCCTAGAAATTTGATTCCTTGAGTGAATCTAACAATTTTATCTCCTTTGTCTTATTATTTTGTAACTAATATAAAGTTTTTTTATTATTCTTTTCTATTATATAGTAATTATTTCTATTACATCTATGTTGTGGAGGGTATGTGGTCTTCTTAGTTAGGTTCCTACTCTTATGAGTTCTTCCATTTCTCTAATAATCACTTTGAGTTAAATTCAAATATCTTTGACTTTATTATAATAAAAAAATAAAAAAATGTTTTTGATTAAGGTAAAAGTAGGTTTTGAAGGGACCCGAAACCCTTTACAAAAGATTAGTAGAAGAGATAAACATCAAAGAATAGACACCAAAGATTTAGACCTAGGGTCTACAAAACAACAAGATCGAACAAGAAAAGATAATAGAGAGACAATAACAGAACAAATCCAGCAAAAAACTAGAAAAAAAATAGAGATAGACAAACAAGAACATAACTAAGAGAGATTCTTCAACATTTTTGCCACTTCTCATTCTAGTTGATTCATTTTAGGAACTGTCTTCTTCGGATCTTCAATCTCCTTGTTAGACTTCACCATCTTCTTCTTAGTGTTATCTCGAGTGTGTTTACTAGGGCCATGAGGCACCTCAAATCTAGCATCCTTCTCTGAATCAAGATCCATAATGGTATTATCTTGATGAATCTACTCTAAATTAACAATCAGAATTCTCATTTGATCCACCGAGGACTTAAGCATCTTATGGCTTTTCTCCATGATTTTGAAAAGTGTATTGTCCATTTTTTTGTATTTTGGCTTCTATCCCACCAACTTTCTCACCATAATCCTTCTTCACCTCAACCATATCCTTCATAGTTTGTACCATATACTTAGTGATAGTTTTATTTTCCTCCTCCATCCAGAGCTCTTTAGGCACATAGTCCTTAGTACTATCTTTAACAACCCTTATAGTGTCTAGCACATCCAGTTTACTAGAGAGATCTTGTTGCTTGAGATTAAGGTCTTTAATCTCATGAAAGAACCATCTAATCAACCTGTAAAAATCAACAACTCCCTCTCTAGCCAAATCTAAGACCATAAAATTTAACTCTTTGTTAGCATGGAAATCTATTTCCCTGAGGTTAGTGACATTATTGGTATCCTTTTCTTCACTATCAGAATTCTCCAAACTAGAAGGAACGATAGGAACATCTTGAGTTTCAAGAGAATGAGAGGAATCAAAATCAACAGACTTACCTTTAATCCTACTAGCCTTAGCCATGCGAGAGCTATATCATTTATATATTTCTAAATTTTGAATAAGGTTCCAAAAATTCCAGATATCATTTTAGAATAATTACATAGCATTTGAGCAAAAGATATATATCCTTGACTAGATAATCAAAGACTTAGGGGGAGTCCAATATATTTCTAGTGGGAGCACTTTTATACCTAATTTGTTACTTTTGAAACTACATTAATGGGTACTGAAACCATGGATCATTTAGGAACATAATGAAAATTCCTCTACAAATGAAGGAAAACTAATAAGAAGGTCAATGAAGTAGTGGAAACTAGATAGACATAAAACCAACTCACTCATGGAACATGTAGCATCATACATAATAAATAAAATAAAATATCGTCAATGATTAACAGATAAGAATTATTGAAATGTAAAATATCTTATAATCTTGGATATATGCATGCAGGAAAAATCATAGTGTGGAGTCTCATAAAGATATAGAAGGAAAGATATAACACTAAATGAACATTGGATGAAATTAATGATAACATGTTGAAATCCTAAGTGAATTAAAGCATTGTGTTTGTATTTTAAATCTAAAATGTAAGATAAATATAAAGATAAGATTTGACCTAACAAAATGGAAGGACAAACCCCAAGGTACAACCATAGGGGTGTGAGATTAGATTGGTTCATGAAATTATATTCAAGAATAAAAGTGTCCTACACTAGAAATATATAGCTTAAATTAATTAAACAATAATAAATAGCATAAAATACTAAAATTATGATATGTGCCTCAAAAAACTAAAGATTATACCCATAAACATATATTTCAAGTTGAAAAAAAGAGGGATCGACATACCTAGCCTCAAATATGACAAGGAAATATTTATTGTAGATAGTGACTTTTATTATTCACCTTAGTAATTAGTTGGCAAATTGACTTTTATTATTCACCTTAGTAATTAGTTGGCAAATTGACATCAAGTTCTACTAGATTGACATTATCTACTTTATACTCTATTTCAATCCTGCATTTGTGACTTTGGGTCCTTACATCTATAGTTTGAGCCTAGAAGATGTGACATTAAATATACTAATCGATTTCTTAAAAAATATACCTACCTCTAAATAATCTAAAAAAGATGGTGCTAAAGAGAAATAGTAGAGTTTACCATGTAGGGGTTGCGAAGATGACAAACTTCCTACATATATTCCAAATTGAAAAAAAAGAGGGATCGACATACCTAGCCTCAAATATGACAAGGAGATTTTTATTGTAGATAGTGACTTTTATTATTCACCTTAGTAATTAGTTGGCAAATCAACATCAAGTTCTACTAGATTGAAATTATCTGCTTTATACTCTATTCCAATCCTGCATCGGTGACTTTAGGTCCTTTCATCTATAGTTTGAGCCTAGAAGATGTGACATTAAACATACTAATTGATTTCTTAAAAAATGTACCTACCTCTAAATAATCTAAACAAGATGGCGCTAAAACGAAATAGTAGAGTTTACCATGTAAGGATTGCTAAGATGACAAACTTCCTACTTTAGACCTTAGTCAAACATTTGGATTGATTTAACTATTTTAAATAAGTTTACAAAAAAATCATATAATTCGCATACTTATTAGTATGAATGTGCATGCTATTTTTTTATATATTCTATGTGCTCTCACTAAATAATGCCATAATTTTTAGGTACATCTTGAATGTTTCCTAAATAATCAAATGACCTCGGGCTTTATCTTTTTCATATCACTCTACCATGATATTTTTAATATTTTGTACATAAAATAACATATAATGATTAATTGAAATTAAATTAATATAAAATTAAATTTTATTTTTGAAATTTGAAAATCAAACATATACATGTGATCTTAAACCAGATTTGAAAACAACTACCCCAATTCAAAAATACATATAATTTAAAGTAAATTCAAAACTACAACTATAAATTTAACATGAGATAAGAGTCCTAAAAATCAAATCTACATCTACAACTAATATTACAGCCTAAAAATTCGCCTCTCAAAGTACATTTCAAAGCCTTGGAAACGAGCTACACACCATAAATTTCAAATCAATCAATGACCATATTTGATTAAAACAGACACCAACTTAAACAACTAAAAATCTCAACTCTCTCCTATGTAAAAGGAAACTTTCCAACATGGAATTTCAGCAATATATCCTTTTCAATACCAGTCAATATACCATAGAATTTCAGCTGCATATCCTTTTCTTTCCTTGGATTTTACTCTGATCAATTCCTTCCACAATGTGAGTTATGACTGTCAACGAGAACTCTGACTGCTAATCTGTCTTTCTGTTGGCATTTCACTGTTTCCAGTACGCTGTAATCCGCCATTAAAGCTCAACCAAAAGAAAATCTCTGTACCTTCCTTCCAGCCATAGTGTACATGTTAAATGCATTATTTTGGGTTTGTTGTTAAGGTTGAAAAACTTGTGCAACGTGGATGAAAAGAGAGAGTTTTTCTTCCTAAAAGAGAAGTTTCGCAGAGAGGCCAGCTTCAAATGCCAGTTAAGAGCATGCAGCGTCTGAGTCCACTCTGATCTCGTGGGATTTTCGAGCTAACCTCACATGTGATGAGTAGTCAAAAGACTTGACCATAGATTTGTTGGGTCAGCTATGACCATTGCTGTCAAGTAATTTCTGGGTGTTTTGTTTGATTTGGATGTGAATGTCCCATGTACTTTGCTGAAATTTATTGCAGCGCCCACCATTAACCTCGTTAAAGTAGCTTGGGGAAAGTATATTTTATTTACAACTTTTCTATTTTGATTCAAATACCAAATGGGGATTTATATATTGGCATGTGTCTTTGAAATTATGGTCCAATATTAAGATGAGAGTTGTGTTATAGTTGTTGAGGTGTATGGTGGGTTATTGCTTTGATGAATAAGCATGTGTTTCTAAAATTATGATCAAATATTGACATGCAAAGTTGTATTGATGATTGTTGAGTTATATGTTGGGTCATTTTTTTGACAAATAAGCACATGTTTTTAAAGTTATGATCAAATATTGAGATGCAGAGTTGTATTGATGAGTGTTGAGTTATTTCTCTAATGAATAAGCACATGTCTCTAAAATCATGATCAAATATTGAGATGCAGAGTTGTCTTGATGAGTGTTGAGTTATATCTTGAGTCATTTCTTTGATGAGTAGAGCTAAATATCTTTGAGTTTTGTAATGACATTGTGTATCTAAGCTCATATTTTTTCTATAAAGGGACTAAAACAACCTAGGTTACAAGTCTCACAATGACAAAATAATTAAACATATAATGCTCTTTGAATTCTAATCCATTATTGAAGAGTACAAATGCATTAATATGTCAAGATGAAATGCTCTAGCTCAATGTGGAACTAATACAACCAAACTCATAATTGGAACAAAAGAAATTTGAAACCAACGACAAGCCTAACATATTTGGGAGGAACGATTATTTACGTCTAAGTTACATAAATTTAGTGTTAGTTATTCTTACATTTGTGTTCATAATGCTTCACTTGGTTCCTTCAAACTTAATTTTATATAGCATATATAGATCCAATCACTAATGCTTCTATGAACATCAATTTGAATTATAGCTTGCCCATCATTTTTTTTTTAATAGAGCTAAACATCTTTGATCTTTGTAATGAATAATTCATATATCTAGAGTAATGATTTTCTTTAAAGAGATGGCAATTACCTAGATTAAAATTCTCACAATGACAATATAACTAAATACAAAATGCTCTTTGAGTTCTAATTCATTGTTGAAGTGTACTAATGCATTTACATGTCAAGATGAAATTCTTTAACTCAATGCAAAACTAATAAAGCCAAAGTTGTTATTGGACCATGATAAATTTGAAACCAAAAGGAAGTCTAGCATATAGTGATTAGTTAATGTTAGTTTTTGTTTGTGATGGTTCACTTGGTTCCATCCAAATTAATTTTATATAGGATTTGTGGATGTGATTCCTAATGCTTCTATGCACATCATTTTGAACATTTGGATAACATTTATGGAAAATGTATTAGGAAAAAGATGATTTATATGACTATTAATTCCATGCAAGAAAACACATATGTTTGGGCATCACATGCAGGGAAAACTTTAGTGGCGAATGTCTCATGTCAGGGACCCAAAATTTGGTGAATATAATGTGTATATCATGTGGGCTATGTCGCCTGAACATTATAAATTTGGGTCAAATTCTCGGGCCCATTGCCCATCGTTTTATGTAATTTTATCCTTTTCTTTCACAATATCGCCAAGCGAATCTAATTTTTGGACATAGTAAATTGAAAAAAGTTGCCTACAATTTCCAAAGCTTATCATAATTAACAAGCATAATCGCCAATATGTGGTCAAAATTTAAGGTTAGGGTACGGGTTACATATATATAATTGACACGTGTCTCTATTCTAGAGACTTTCTATGGAACTTTATGTGTTTTAAAACTTTGGCCCGAAATAGATTTGACATGTGTGACGTGTCTCTATTCCAGAGACTTTTGGTGGATTCTTTGTGTCCTTTAAGACTTTGGCCCGAAATAGAACCCATGCCATTGATTTGGGATCATCCAACGATTATAAAAAATAGTGTTAGTTCATGTCAGACGATATAAAATGAACTCAAAGTTTCTTTAAAAACTAATAAAAGCCATTTGAACTTTCGGGGGCGCTGCCCCCGAAAACCCCCACGAGGGCGCTGCCCCTCGACCCCACCCTGTACTATGATAGGGAGCGCGCCAGGGGCTCCGCCCCTGGACCCCGCAAGGGGCGCTGCCCCCAAACCCCCTTTGAATAATTGGGGGGTAATTGTGCCGATAAAATGGGAAAATTTATCCTTCAAGTCTGATAAACCGATTTTCTTTAATAATGAAAGATTTGCCATAATTTTACAAAATTGTCATACGATTGAAAAAAAATTGCCAGTATAATTAATATTTTATCCTTACAAATTAAAAAATTTCCTCAATGATATTAATTTTTTCCTCCTAAAATAGTGTAGGATTCACCAAGATTTTACATATTTTCCTAAGGGGGGTTTCTTAAAGTTATCCATGAGATTCAAAAGTGTTCTTGATACCTTGTTCACATAATTTCATAGATAATTGAAAAGCCTCAAATGGATATTTATTATGTCCAATTATCATATTCGACATATACATATTCATAATATATGAAGCAAAATCATTACATGAAATACAACTAAAATATGATGAGGATGAATGACAAATATAGTCATAATAATTATATTTAGAACTTGAACATTTTTCTCACAAGTTTTATTTATTTTCAAATTGTCTTGCTATAACTTGTACCATATAGGGCTTCAAAGTATAGAAAGTCTTAAAGATGCAAAATAACCATACAGGGCTTCAAAGTCTAGAAAGTCTTAAAGATGCAAAATAACCATACATGGCTTCAAAGTCTAGAAAATCTTAAAGATGCAAAATAAATATACAACGTAATATTGAAAGTTTTATTTCTTTATAGATTGAATAATTGGTTATTCTATTTAAGCCTAACTTTTTTAAAGGAAAAGCATAGTCTTATAGAAATTATGTCAGTGGAAGATAAAAAGTGATGCAGTGGAACAAAAATTCATTTGTTAATCTCTTATAAATCTATAAAGAACACTGAGTAATAGTTTCATAGAAATTAAAATAAGTATGATCAATAAATACTTAAAGAAAAATCAATCCATAAACAAATCCAAGAAGTAGGATTGAAATATTCTCAACATCTTATATTGACTACTTCAACATACATACATACATACATACATGTCTACACACATCACACTAAAAATTATCCAATTTTTTGTTTCACGTTTAATATAGGAATGGTTACGTGTCTTATCTTGGATTGCACCTAAAGGGTTATTTTGAGATTTAAAAAATTTAAGAGTATTCTCTCTTGACTAATCCCTTTACAACTAAATAATGTTAGATGCTACGAAAACATGAGATATTTTATCAAACAAAGTAATCAAACAAGTACCATGAACTTTATCTCACATGCTCTAGGTCATAAATAATTGGATAATGGACTTTATTGCACTCTAACCTTATTGAGAATATGCACTCAACTATTTTAGATGATTAGAGTTGTGTTGAAATGGATAAAATAGAAAAAATTTCCCTAATTATTGACAAAAATATATTGCCCAAAATTGCAAGATTTTTTTTTATCCATGTGGAAATTTGTTGGAGTCCATAAAGCTAATAGCTAACATCAAAATGAACATGTGGTTCCCGATCATCAATATAAAATATTTTATCCTTTTAAATAATAAAATACATAAATTCTATGCCCAGATCCAATGATTCATATTGAATGAAAAATAGCCAATTATTAATGGCTTTATGCAATAAGAAAAGAAATGCATTGGTTTTCTAAAATAAAATGAATTCATTATGAATACATGAAATTGTACTACTATTATGTCATGATGTTAGAGCTTTGTATTAGAAACTCTCTTGCATTAAACCTTAAATCCCCATATATTATTAGTTTGAATATGATGTGATATACTGGATGAAACACTCTACTTCAAGCCTACAAATCCTTCTAAAACATTTAGTAGTGCACATAAAATAGTAAAATACAAAGGAAAAAGGAGGTTTTTATCTATCACAAAGTAAAATAAGAAGGGAAAAAAAGAATTTCCCCTTATAGTGAAAATTCTCTACCGATTTGTGAATTGTAGGGATTTTTCTAACAAGGAATATCAAGGAACCCCAAAAAGTACATATAAATTGAGCACAAGAAACCTTAGATAAAAAATATTGAAAAAAAAAAATACATAAACCCATTACATAAGGCTTTCATAAATTCTATAAAGCCACTTGGAAATTTCTCCAATCCTAATCTATCTAAGAATTTCAATATTCTTGAAGGTTCTAAAGTAGTATTCTACCTTGATTATATCCTTATAGAAAATTTCTTATACCCTATCCATTGTGCTTTGAATCTGTGCCTCTAGTTTGAAACCCTATAAGATTTTATATATCGAAGGTTTTTGAGACTTTTCGTGGAGCATGGACTTGTCTTTCTTATTTGTTTACATCAATTACAAGCATTATCCTAATTTAATACCCAATTATTTACATCAAGTGGTGAAGGCAAGTATTTCCAATTGATCTATACATGTTTTCATAATTTGTAGCATAATAATATAAACATAACTTTTCATCTTTGATAAACTACTTCTTTATTCAATATTTTATTACTTTTTAGTATTTCCCACTAAAAATAAGTTATAAAAAGACATATCATACATGTTTTGCAAACAAAAATTAGATTTTATAATCATATGTGATATAATGTCCAAGACTTAGTTAAGCACTACTTAAAAAAATGTACTAATGCTTCAAATCTTAGTTAAACTCTACTTAAAATTATGTACTAATGCTTCAAATCTATATAAATTGCAATATCAAGACCATCTCAATGGCCACATGATAGTGTCCCTATAGTATTTTAATTTTCAAAGGAAAACAAATTATAAGAAAAACATTTTTGCAAATTCCCAAGAGATAAAGTTATGCAACAAGTATTTAGAATTCACTTTACAAAATAATAGACAAACATGCCATTAGGGTGAGACAATATATACCCTAGAAAAACCCTCGATAAGAAAAATGTGGCTTTCAAAAGAATTAATATAGTAGTCAACAATGAAATATTACACTATACTTATTGAGTTCTAGTGAATTCTTCTAGAAGATCAAGCTCCTTCAATGCATCCTCCATGTGCTCAATTATAATGGCTAATCATGAAAACTTACATATTACATCATACTTCACATATAAACTCTTAATACAAATGATCACCAAATCTACTACCAAACATGCACTTAATTTATAGAGCTAAGCTCTTGCACAAAACCACCTAGTGGTAACAACTAAATAGATTAAGTCAAAACCATGAGAGCACAAAACAATTAACCTAAACATTTACTTGTTGATAGCATTTTTTCTCGGTATTAAATATTTTTCCAATGTGTAATCCACACATAACATACCTAATCAATGTCATAATACGACTTTACATATAGACCAAAATTAAAATTTAATGTGGCTAAAAATATCTCTTTAAATAAACTGTGTGTGTGTGTGTAGCATTTTTTCTCGGTATTAAATATTTTTCCAATGTGTAATCCACACATAACATATCTAATCAATGTCATAATACGACTTTACATATAGACCAAAATTAAAATTTAATGTGGCTAAAAATCTCTCTCTCTCTCTCTCTCTCTCTCTCTCTCTCTCTCTCTCTCTCTCTC
>MU227884.1:280543-311022 GCA_018584345.1 Thuja plicata
CCACCCTCCCAGCCCAACCGTCACTTCTGCTAGGCTGCTACCCATGCTCAACCCTCTACAAACCACCTCCCAACCTAAAACCCTCCACCTCCACCTCTGCTCCACCTCTGGTGGCCCCTCAAATGGGCAACTCATAAGATGCCATGCCACCCAAGACAATTTTGGACAAACAAATTTGACGGCTTCCCAAATGTCAGTATGCAGGGTTTTTGGATTTTTGTGATAGCCTTGTGACCGTCAAATTTAATCCCCAATTTTTCTGATGTCAGTAGGGAGTTTTAAAAATCTTCCTTCACCATATGCATTTTGTTTTTTACAATCTAATGTTAAACGACCATAACTTTCTTATATTTGGTCCAAATTGACTCCATTTTTTTTTTATTTTGGGTAGATTTTCATAAAGATCATTGTGGTGAAGTCAGTTTATATTTTTGGTTGCTGGATTTCTCAAAAATTTCACTTTTGGATGACTGTACCTGCCTAATCCTTCATTTTTCAACTTCCAAAGCCTTGTACGGGCTCATACGGTAACATTTTTTGGTGTATTTTTTTTAAAGTGCATTATTTTTTGTCTAGTTTCTGAATATGCATTCAGTTTTCTATTTTGTGGATTTTCTAACATTGCCGAGTTTTGGGCTTTGTTGTTCTCTAGCTTATCTTTTTGATTATAGCCTAAGAGTGGTTTGTAGGACATTGAAAAAGAAGACTAAAAAATAGACTACTAACGAATCATCTTGCAAGTTGCCTTGATCGATAGAATGCTAAACAATGTGCTTGCATATTTTTCTTGTTTTATTAAAATAGGAACGCACATGCATGACTTTTTAAATGAACTTCTATCTGGTGTTTTAGGGATGTCAATAGTGTCAGGAAACTATGCTCTCACCCTTTTGGAATGATAAAAAATCTAGAAACATTATTGTCATTTTCTTATGTGTCTGAAGTGTCTTCTAGTTTTGTAATCCCAAGGAATTGCATGGACGTATCCTCTCCCCTTACCTTCGTGGATCTTGGGTGAAAGAGAAATCCATACAAATCCTTTAGCATAGCTACCTCTTGAGAGCTTTAACAGAGCTAGTGAGAGTGGATTGCCCAACCGGTAACAGGCTAAAGCCAAGCCCTTTCGAACCAGTATATAAAAATGTCATTATGATTAGTGTCACAGTGAACAAGTGTTGATTATGTTATACCAGGAAGAAGATCTCCCTCAGTACCCTTGTGGTGCGTAAAAACCTACAGAATGTAACTTATGTAGGCTGGGAGGCCTCCATAACAGAGCTAATATGCCACAAGTATAACCACCTGAACGGATTCCCTGACTAAAAACTTTGTTCTAGTGACCAAAATCCCTTTATTTGCTGGTGCGGAAGGTCAGAGACTGACTAAGACGTCCCACACTTTCACGACTCTTAGTAGAGACAACGGTCCCTTGGGAAGTGATTACCCTTGGGATTCAAAGCTTGGTGCGCCTAAGAAGTGAGTGCACTGTAAGGAGGAGCCCGTGCCTCCAAGCTTCTAAGTTGTCCACTATGAGTAGGCATGGCTAAACTTCGGTACAATTCAGAATTCAATAGATATTTCCCTGGCTTACCTAGGATTGTGGTGTGTCTATTCTTTTTACAACAAACTTTCTTCTTGATGTGTCTTGTGTGAGTGAAACATCAAAACAGAAAATGAACAATCAAAACAAACATCAAAATGATCAAATGGATTAAAATCTACACTCTTAGGTGTTAAGCTGTCAACTCTTGTCTGAGTTTCTGCATCTACTATCAAAAATCTAGAAATTAGTCAAATTGTTGTCCAATTTTGTCTTCCATCACACTGGTTCTATCTAGATTTTCTCAAATCTATGCTTTTACATCATCACTACTAGTTTGTCTTTGACTATAATTTGTTGACAGTCTGACTCATTGTTGTTTCGAAATCTAACTTTGTTGTGCTAGTCCAAGTGACTTGGTATCTTAATATTCTTTGTTTGCATTGTCCTTATCCTAAGTTGCAAGAGAAGGTTTGTTAACCTTGAATCAAGATCAGAGTTGTTGCTTCTCTCTCAGTTGGACATTATCTCCTTTTTCCTTTGGTCTTGGACTTAATCAACACTTTAGATATCACTTCAGCACCTGACAGTCAATCAATCAATTCATCATACCTCCTCTTCAATATTCTAAGAAAGTGCATCAAGAAAATCTTACAATGTTTATAAGAAAATGGGCTAAACCTTATGGTCCCAACAATGCAAACAAAGAGATTCTTATGGCAGCTTTATCAAAATAACTTGAAACTTTGAAATCTGAACTCCAAGAATTAAAGGGGGAACAATAATTCCTCATCAAGAAAAGAGGTATCTAAGCACAGTAAACCCATCTTTGATCAAGAATAGTTTTATACTCATCATGTCTTTGATTAGGATAATGTAGATGAAACTATGACAGAATTAGATGAAAGTCTTTTCTATTCCCAAAAGAAAGATATTGCAAGTCAAGAAGTGTCTAATTATCCTTTAGAGAGAGTCTTTACTCCTTTGGGACAATCTTATAAATCAGCATTGGAAGAACTTCTTGAGCATAATCTCATCACATTGCCTCAAGCCACATCACGTGGATTGAAATTCTTGAGTACCTATTGTGCATATCATCAACATAATGAGCATAAAAATTCATCTTGCATGGAGTTGAAACATAAAATACAAGATCTCATAGATGATGGCATAATCAAAGTGGAAAATCCTAATGAATCATCTAGTGAAGATACTAATCTCAAGCATGATCAATATTAGGAATCCATGTCTAGCAATGATTCCCATATCACGTCTACTTCTTCCACCATTCCTCCATCTCCTAAAGCTTCAAAACCAACCACACCATCTCTATCAAGAACTAAACCTAATGATGACTATATCTACCCTCAAGGACTACCTCTAAAATAGATCCAAGCTAATCAACATACATCTGCAAGTCTTTCTTAGGCTTCAAACATCATAGACCAAAAGCTTCCATGTGCTTCAACGCTTATCATGCCTATTCCAAATGATTGTCCATCAGCCTATCAAGAATCCCACATGCAAATCAAAACTCCTACCTCATTCTTAGAAGTGGCTCCATATAAAGAGGGAAATCCACAGTATGCATAAACAAATATTAGTAATGATCAATATCAAGACACCATCCATCCTTATCCAATGGTTGACCAAAGTTGCATATCTCAAGAGTCCCATGATGATTTTATCATCCCCTTCTATTTCTTCCTAGAAGACACTCTTACACCTCCTATACCTTATCCATTTCCCAAGCAAGATCAAGACATCCTTTCCACCATCTCTAATGAACCTATTGAAAATCAAGAGAAAAGTATCCTTTCTAAACCATTTAATGATCCTTGTCAAGATCAGAGCATCCCATCATCTCCTTGTCATACTTCTCCATATCCACCTCAAGAAACCATCATTCCTCTAAATCCCTTGCATAAAAATAAATCTCCTCAAGCTTCAGTTGCTCTTATCAAAGCTACTCATGCAGCTATTGATATAAAGGAGAATTCAAAAGAGAAGAGCCTTGGTCATGCAGCTCACTCTAAAAATGTTGATATCCCTCCCACACTTTATCTCCCTCCATTCAAATGTAATAATCATCCTTCTCCACCCTCCAAATCCATCCTTGTTCCCTATATCCCAAAGCTCAAACTGTCAAACCTTCCATTTATATTGGGTCCTTATATCCCTCCATCCAACATGCCTATAACTACTAGTTTTTCATCTGCTTACCCTATCCCTTATCAAGATCAAAAAAGACATGCATCCTTGAAATCTCCCTATCAACCCATCTATATGAACCAGTCATATCATCCCTATTCATCCACAATCCCCAAGTCTTTTGGAAGTAATTTGGATGTCCAATGGAGAAATCACAAGTAAAAGAATCCATGTACATATGAAGATCACTACGTCCAATCTAATTGACATGTAACTACAAAGAGACCACAAGGGTCCACTCAACAAAGAATAATATCAAAAAAAAATATGGGTTCCTAAATCCATCATGGAATAATTGCGTTCTAAATCCTCTCAACAAAGAATAATATCAAAAAAAATATGGGTTCCTAAATCCATCATGGAAGAATTGCGTTCTAAATCCAAGAAAAGAATAAAAGCAAAGAAAATATGGGTTCCTAAATCCATCATGGAAGAATTGCATTCTAAATCATCCAAAAGAAAAGGAAAATGAAAAACTATGTGGATTCCCAAGTCTCTTCTAAAGGACTTGGATACAAAAAGAAAATCAAAAGTTATGTGGATTCCAAAGTCTCTCTTAAAAGGCTTGAACAAAAAGGAAAAGTCAGAGTTGGCATCCGAGATTCCAAAGTCTTCCACTTCATCTCCATCTAAACATATCCCATCTTCTAACTCTATTTTGGGTCCTCATGTCCCAAAATCCATTACCTTGAATGCTTTGTCCACCTTGGGTCATCGTGTACCAAGATCCATATCAGCTCATACATCAAAACCTCAAGCTATTCCATCCACTTTTCCTCCATCTGTCCACTACCCTTCAAGGGTTGTGTCAATGTTGATCTTATCACCATACCCTATCCAATATCCTGCACCTACCTCTTACCCATCCATCTCATATCCTTCCATCCGTCTTATCCAATCTCTCACATAAATCCTTGGCTACCATCTCCCTTATCCTCCATTCCATTCCCTACCATCACCCTATCAGCATCTTTGAGCATACTTTCAGTGGCCTTAGCCTATCATATCATATATTTAAAAGGAGAGTTATCTAAAGAGAAAGAAGCTTAAGTTCCTCCATAAAAAAAAAGAAGAGAAAATGTACCTTGGTGAAATCCTAGTAAATAGGCACCTTGGTAGCAAAATTAAAGACAAATAAATCTATACTATGGTGAAAACCACTTCTTGTGGCACCTTGGACAAGTACCATGATGAAAACCTGGCAAACATACATCATGCGTAATTCCTCCTTCTTGCACTCTTCACTTTGGGGCAAGTTCCTTCCATGTCATCCTATCTATCATATCTCACATCCAGCTAGCACATGAGCATTAGTGTTCCTTCAGGTGATCTTGACAAGGTTGATCCCATCCATGAACACACATGCATCTTAACATTCATTATCCTTTCCATTAGCCTATCTGCTTGCTCTCATCCATGGTACTTTATCATGATCTTTCTTATCCCAAGCCTCATCCTTCCTATATATGAGCATTCTTGCCATAATCCAAACCATCCACTTATACCTCCATCACCCCTTATCCTGATCATGCTATCATAGCTATATCCTATCTAATTAACCCCTTGGTCTTCATCAAAATTGAAAAACAAGTTCTAAGAAATCTTGACATGTCCACTCTTTTGGACTACATGCTTTTCATGACATCAGGTCATTATCCTATATGCTATCTAGCACTTCTTCATGAGCCTACATTTCTATATTCATTTTTCCCTAGCTTGGATAAATTTGAGGAGACAATCCTTGAGGGTCGTATTCACCCTCTTCATCCATCATTGTATGTTCATCTCATCCATCAACTTTATAATCCATAGGTAATGACCTCTACCTTGCTAGACATTGGGGGAAAACCAATGTGATCTTGCTTGAGATCAATTAATCTCTAAAAAATCTAAAAATTGTAAAAATTCCTAAAAAAATGATCATCTTGGTGAAAACCTAGCAATAGGCGCCTAATGCATCAATAAAAAAAATTGAAAAACAAAATACAAAAAAAATAAAATTGAAAAAAAGGATGGAGACACATACATGCTTACCAGGTTTTCAATGATCACATCATCAAACAAGACCCCATCACTTGGGGCATCTCAGCTTCATCACATCACATCAAGGTGAGATTATCATAAATCAAAAGCAACCCAATCAATTATCTTATACAGTGATGGATACACTCAAAACCAGACAGATAAGTCTTAGATGGGTCATCCATTTCTGAAACCAGGCACATTGATCAAATTGGCTTCATCGCTTCAAATCAAGTCAATTTATGCTAATAGCATCTCTAACAAGTAGGTGAAAACTTGGTAAACATACATCTCTTGTACTCAGCGCTCCATTTATCAATGCTCAGTCTTGGAAATCCTTTGCTTTAGTTTGTATATAAGATTTCAGTCACTTTCGTGACATTGTGGTTCTTTTGAGAACTCTCCTGGCTTGAAACCGATCCAGAGTCATAGTTTGGGGGCAATCAAATCAACTTTGTGCTCGCAACATGAGTCAAGTAAGTCATCACTATTTTCTACTAGGGTCATGGGTCCCCAAATTTGATCACATCTTTGGCTTACACTAGAGTCGGTAATCTTGTCATTTCTGAAGGACAACTCGCTACTGACACAAACATGTGTTTATGAACACCCTAATCAAAAGTGTTTCTTAATACTATCTTTGGACACATCTATGTTTCTTAACAAACATTGGATAATGCAAATGTAAACAACAAATCAATTGCAATCAAACATATCGCACTCACAAGCACGACGGTATTTCTCAACACCTCATACATATACACATCTGAAAAATTTTAAACTGGCTAAAGTATGTTGAACTTCTCTTTGTATGCTGGTTGTTCACATTGACTTTTCATTAATAAAAAATTGTCTATTGCTTGTTGGTGTGGTTTTGATGATCTAGCAATGCCAAATAAATAGGGTGCATGTGATAAGAGCTCCTGCATTAAGGCAGAAAAGCCTCACATCCCTCGATCCTATTTATTTGCACGCTAAGGTGAGGTCGGGACTATCTCCTTGACTGGTATTGCTTTGATTGTTTACGCAAGATCACACTCATGATTATCTTGGCTTTGAATGCCTTGATACTGGTGTACTCTTGCAACATCAACTAGAAACAATGTTCAGGTCATCTTGGTTGTTGTGCCTTGATGCTTATGTTATTTTCCCATATCTTATTTGATGAAAGTAATATTTATATTCTTATGGTCGTAGTGGCACCAGTAAGGATTGTTTCGACTCCAATGTTCCAAAAATGCTCGATGATGAAAAATTTTCAACACTAAAGGTTTAGTGACTACACCTTAGGTTGCATTCATGTTAGTCTTGCATCCGCATCTGCATCTGCATAGTGTTGAAATCAGCATAATAACTTTATCTCTCTGCAATGTTGAAGGATATTAGGTTCTTAGCGATCAATCTTCTCATCGTCAAGTGGTCAGTTGTGCATGAATAGGACACCCATTACTAATTCAACTGTCTTGATTACATTTTTAGGATCGAAATCAAAATCTGAAATTGACCTCTTGCACAACCGATGGAAATCTCTCCTTCTTTTCTTCCAGTCAATCCAGGTATCATACTTTTGGTCAATCTTTGTCACCAAGACCTCCCATCAAGTACATCTTCTATCCTAACTGCTTGGGACCTATTTCTAATCATATTAGTTTCTTCTTGCATCATGTTATCAATCAAATTGCTTCTCATCACTGGGGCACCTATCCATATTTAGATTTCTCTCCCGAGGGGGAAGGATCAGGACATCAACATTCCAGTGATCATATCCTCAATAAAAACCCCATCGCTTGGGGCATCTAATATTTATCGCATCAAATCAAGTTGAGATCATCTTAAATCAAAGTCAACCTAATCAATGGTCTTATACAGTGATGAATACACTAGAAATTGGACAAGATCAGTCTTATATGAGCTATTCATTATTGAAACCAAATACATTGATCAAATTGGCTTCATTGCTTCAAATCAAGTCAATTTGCTTGCTAATCAAATCTCTTAACGATAATCAGTTTCATCACTTCAAATCAAACTGAGTGTTCAATTATATATATTTTGATTAATCTTCGTCCAATCAAGATCGAAGTCGGTCTTCTTCTTCAAAAGAATGGGTTCATCGCTTCAAATCAAACTATTCTTAATCTCATCGCTAACAAGTCTTTGAATCAATGCGCTGATCGCACATTAATTCAAAGAGGGGAAAATATAATCACCTAAAATGGTCATCTAAACCCTAGACCCCCAATCTCAATAATTAATCAAGAAACCCTAATCTTGATTATTCTAAGTCCTAAATCAAACAGGCAATTCATCAAATTCAAACTGATCTGACCTAAACCCTAGGTCCTAATCGATCATCTTACTTGATTAGTTAATTAATTCTCAAAATCATAATACATTGGCAAATAAACCTTATCTTAATTATTTAACTAATATTTTGATCTATTAATTAAATAAAATTGCTAAATTATCAATTAAATACAAAAAGGGAATTAAATTAATTAATAAAAACAAATGTGCATTCAAAATAATTTAAATTATTAAAAATGCATATGACATCATCAAATTCAGTTGTATGATTATCAAAATAGAAACAATCTAGTTCCACTCAGTTAACTGATTCTCCACTATCTATCATTTTGGAAACATTTCGGTTAACTGAAAAATCAATTTGGAAGTTTCTGAAAAGACTAATCAGTCAGTTCAGTCAACTGAATCTTTCGACCAATCACATCGCTTGCACATGGATTGTGCTTCTTCAATTGAATCTGAGCCACTCTTTTCTTTCGATCTCAACCGTCGATTTGAGAGAGATTTCTATAAAAGAGAAACTCTTTTCCTTCACAAAGGATCCTAACTTCTTCTATCGTTATTATACTACATCTTATTTTCTTAGCTTTTAATGATTTAGATTTAATTGTTATTATTACTTTCAAGCATGCAAATCTAATTTAGAACACATTTCCAATTTGGTGTTATTAAAATGAATCAATACACATTCAATTTGGTGTTTTAAAACTGAATCTTAATTAGCTTAGATTAACAACAAATCTGTGTCCTGCATCTATCATTATTAGATCATTTAGCATAGCTTTAAAATCCTTCATTTAGGTTATTGGTGTAGTCACTGAGCTTGCGATGACCTAAGAGAAAGCTCATATTCCTGCCTACTAGAAGGAAATAGATCGGTTTAGGTTAGTGTAGTTGTTTATTGTTTTCAGATTTTTTGTTTTCTAACCCGCTAACCATATAAGGATCTATTGAAGTGTGTGTTTGTCATGCAGCTTTTAGGTACCCATTTTCACATGCACATACCCCAACGGGATACACTAGGATGAATATGGTCTTTGGCCAACAACTCCTCTAACTGTACTCGAAGCTCACTCAACTCTTTAGTGGTCATACAATATGGTGCCTAAGAAATAAGCTCATCTCTGGGAATGAGATCAATACAAAAATCTATGTCACACTGAGCTGGAATACCTAGAATCTCACATGGAAACACCTCTAAAAATTTACAAAGAAGTCGGTGATCATCAAGAGACACCTTTCAAATCTCAAACCCATTGAGGTCATTAATGGAGACTGCAAAAAATTGACAACCCTATCACATACGCTGCTTCAAATGCATGGTTGAGATAATGCAAATTGAAATAGGTCTCTAGACCCCTACAAGCTCAACATGCCCACCTGTGTCAACCACATATTGCACCAACTTGCACCAACAATCTATACTTCCCCGGTGAGAAGCTAACCAATCCATACCCAAAAAATGCCATAAGACCCCATAGGTAGGATATAAAGATCTATGGTGGTGGTGAAGGTTCCCAAATCCAACACATAACCATGAACAAGGGACTTCACAACCACTCTATAAATCATGGCTAACTCAACCTACCAACTATCAACATGTCACACTGCTACTAGCCCACATCACTCAACAAGGAAGTGGGAAATGAAAGAATTTGAAGTACCAAAATAAAATAAAATAAAATAGAGGTATATATACCATGTAACACACCTATAGTCTCAACAACGGTTCCCTAGTGCTCAACTTGACAGTTATCAACTGCCAAAAATACCCTATGGGACCTACCTACATCACCAATAGTAGTCTCTAACGTAGCATGTCTCTGACTAGCCCCTGGAACAACTCTATGAGGATATAATATTTCCCTAAGACCATGTTGGACACATGTAAACCATGTCCCCAAACTATAACCATGCCTTGCAAAGGGCACACTAGATTGATGGAAACTACATCTACTAGCACTCTGTTGAACATTTTGAGATGGTTGACTAGACTGAGACCTCTTATCACTTTACCAATTAAGGCCTCTCAGTGCTGGGGTACTTGTACTATTGGCATGTTGTTGACCCTAGGGGTGTTTCTACCTATGGTTCTATTGGTGACATGTCCTCAGAGGTGCTGAATGCACCTAAGAATATCCTATGAGTTGTACTTGTGTACCATGTGCAGTCAATTCTTAAGGCTATCTACTATGAACCTGTGGACCTATCCTATGATCAAAACCCCAAGAAATCTTACCCTCAGATAACCTTGCCTTCTTGGCGACAAGTGCAAGTGTCTTGGGTTAATGCATATGAACATCCCCTCCAATATGGCCATTAAGGCCCCACACAAAATGTTGCACTAACATAAGCTCATCATGATTATAGATGGAATATTGTCTGAACTCAAATAACCTATTCTCATATTGATCCAATGTCATAATCCCTTATCGAAGATTGTGAAACTCATCAACACATGCCTCTTAGTACTTATTAGAAATGAAACACTCACAAAACTGCTCTTCAAATATCTCCCAAGAAATGATCACAATATCCAATTGGAGCTTCTTCTCCTCTATGCACCACTAAGTAAACACAAATCTCCTAAGGTGCATAATGGCACACCAAGCTTTAGTGTTTCTCACATAAGGGCGCATAGCGAAGAAATGTCCTATATCCAAAATCTAAGTCTCAGCCTCAGTGCCACTATAAGAACCATCAAACCAGGGTGGACAAGACCACCTAAGGTCTCTCATGTGTTCAACATGGATAACATCCTCATCCACCACTTCCCTGTCTCTCCCATGCTCTACCCTAGAGCTAGGTAGGGTACGAGAATGCTCATGCTCTCTCCTCTCCTCACGCTCTCCATGACTAGATAACTAAGACACCCCATGGTAGGATTCCTCCTTTTGAGGTCCCAACCTAGTAATAAGCTTTTATAGTAAATGAACCAACTAGGGATTCCCATCATTACCACCATGACCCTCTCTTTGATCCTTACAGTAATTCTTAGGTTGCTCTTCTTCCTGATGTTCCTCTTCTCGATGCTCTTCCTCATGGTATTCCTCTTTTTGGTCATCTCAAAGGGGATTTCTTCGACCACCACCATGCCTAGGAGGCATCCTTAGAGTGAAATAAGATATGGGTCAAAATTATGTATAACATGTTTAATAAGGCACACTAAGGTAACGAGGGATAATATCAGCCATCATATAGAAAAACAACCACACATCACTCAAACCAAACACAATCGGAGCATATACAAAGAGATCCCAATGTATGAACATGGGCTCTGATACCATATGTAATTCCCCACCAAGGAACCCTTGGAAACATAGGGTAAACTAAGCACTAATTTGTTTTTTATAACATTAAGATATAAAAACATCTTACAAGTGAAATAATAACCAATTGCAAGCATAAATAGAACAACAATGATCCTCAATTGATCAAACACAAGCATAAGAATTTAAACACTTACAAGAGTTCCAAGATAATCCATAATGAAAGTAGGGATGACTAAGTCATGTTCAAGCCACCACGAAAGAGTTTAGACTCTTTCCATGAACCTCATAGATCATGATAGGACCATCCTCAATGGTTTCCAATCGAGGAGGTTAATCCATCCTCATTGCAATTCAATCACAAGATACAAACTAAGCCTAAAACAAGGAAAGTGCTCACAAGCATATCATAATAAATCTGAATTCTAAATATGAATGTACAGAACGTATCCTGGGGAAAAGGGTATCTAAATATGAAACTACATTTCTAATAGACCCTCGGGAAGTTCTCAATGTTTCATATGCACTAAAACATAAAGTGTATGTGCTAAACTAGAAGGCATATGGGATATTCTAGAAGGCATATGTACTGAACTATTAGGCATATGCGCTGAACTGTTAGGCATAAGCACTGACCTGTTAGGAATATGCGCTAAATTTTTAGGCATATGTGCTAAACTATTTGGCATATGCACTAACCCACACTACAAAATGCAAATAGACTTAAAAATAGTTTGAGATGGGGTTTTCTCAGTTCAACAATTGTGTAGGCTTTCTGACACCTACGTACATCTTAAAATATAGGATTTCTCCACATCGAGAGTACTAGATACACGTAAATTGAGGCAATACTCACTCGATAACCATAAATGCATAATCATAAAGAAACTACTCTATGAGTATAAGCATCAAATGCCAAAATCAGGGAAAGAGATTCAAAGGATAGAAAGGAGAGCTCTATGCTCAAGATCTTTGTTTGAAGAAGATAGTCACATGTACACCAGTCCTCAACAGTGGTAAAGTGCAACACCACCCTACTATGAGGAACCCTTAGGCCCACCCTAATGTGCTCACAGAGATAGTAACCCAACCACAATCACAATAGTACAAACATTAAGAAGAAGGTCACACTCACACTAAATAGATGCATAACTCAAAGGATGAACCCAAGGTTTGAGTGTAATCACAATATTTAAGTAACACAATGCAATAGGTCAAGGTCATTACTAAGAGCTAACAAGGTTGAAATGAAGGGACTCAAGGTGGAGTGTCATCACTTGGCTCACAGTAGCCCAAGTAGAATCGAGTCTTCAATCAATGTCCATAGACAACCAGGTTTGGTATTTCTCTTTGATCAACACCCTCAGGTGGCTAGATACAATGTCTTATATATATTTCCTTAGATGGATAGACACTGACTTACCTTCTATCAACACCCTCGAGTGACTAGGTAGTCCATTACTCTTATCAATATGTTTTAACCCCAATTTAGTTGTTATGTTCTCACTTATTAAGAATTTTTTCATGTGGTCTGTACCGACCACTTACAAGATGGGGTCCATGTAAGAAGCCACTCCACACCTCTACCCAAATAATAAACCATCTCGATCTACAATGAGGCACAATGAAAAAATGCATACACGCATAATGCGAGAAGGGACTATCAAGTCACCAAAACCAAAAAGGACTCAAAGTCATAAAGAACCACCTAGTAAGCTCAATTGGTCTCAAACCAAGAGCACGGGTCCTATGGGATCCTGACATGGCATACTTAATATGCTCCAATATGATCTCAAACACAAACATCATGCACTCAAAATGCAATCATAAATCAAGCATTGAGATAAAACCACAAAGAGAAGATGCAATTAAAAGTGCTCACAACACACTCAACTAGGCACTTTGCCAGGAGCACAAATTCCAAGATGAATCCAAAGGCTATAAACTAAAACCACTAAATGGACAAAAAAATAGAATACTATAATATCCTAATAAGACACATGTCACGCATGACGACACACAAATCTAGGTGGCACCCAAAATTATGCACCCATGAAAACTCCCAAATTTGAAACTTGAAATAAAGCTACAGAATTAAAATTCATTTTCCCTTAGGAACCCAACAACACATTAATCCAATAAAATTTTCCTTCCAGTTACACAAGGAAAAATGAGAAGTATAACGCTAAAAAAACCAAAATGCAAACCGTAGTTACTCGTAGAGAGATAACTAGGTAACTAAAAACTACAAGAATGTGGGGGATTACTAGCTCTCAACCCAAAAAGCATATAAAAACAAAAAATAGCTCAAACAACTGAGAAATGAGTAAAATAACAAAGACCCTACCTCGCAGCTGGAGGAGAAACCTGAAAAGACGAGGAGTAATATAAATTCCCCGCACAAACCTGAATTAGCTCCACACAAATGAGAATATTCATGACGTGATTCCAACGAGCCACTACCCACCAAAAACCGACAACCTAGTCAATCGCAACGAACAAAAGACTGAATTTCTCCAAAATAATTTGGAGCAAATTTCAAATTCTTCCCAAACTCAAAAGTGGAAAGTGAGTTAAAATAATTCTTTTTCCAAATAAATAACACTTTTTACCCAAAAATCCTAGAAGGGAACTTATAATAAATCACTTAAATAATTCCATGAACTATTGACTTTCCCAAATTAAATAAGATCTATACCAATTATATGGAATTTGATTACGAAAAATTAGCTGACAATTAAATTAAATCCCCAAATAATTAAATTGACGATGAAATATAAATTCTAACTCAACCACGACAACTATGGAAACACTAAATGCACAGACACATCACTGGTCTATCACAAATATATATGCAATCTGGGTTTACCAACACGTACTGGAGGAATAATAAAAATAATATATATGTTTCTCATAGAGGGACGATATTGGATCAATAAGGTATGAATGATGAAACTATCTCTTGTGCCACTACTGAGGATAGAGACACATTCAAAACTTGTAATCAGACTGAATGATGACTGGTACTTGTTCACTGAAACACACAAACATTAAGTGTTTTTGCTCACAATATAAATAGCCGAAGCACATGTACACCATATCAAACAAAGAAGGAGAACGAGGCATTGTGTGGACTTCATGGGTGAGTAACTAGGACTTCCTCTTTCTTTGTACAATCACCTCAGGTATAAACCATAAATAATTGCATGAGCATAGCAATGAACATCATCTCATTTAAATTAAACATTGCATTAAAATATAAAGAATTAAAAAATCATTTACCACAATATGAGCATATACTAATGAAAGACAACAATTGAAGTACCCAACAACATATGACACAATAAAATAGAATAAAATATAAACAACACAATATAAATAAACCAATGTCCTCGAAAGAACAATAAACCAGATATCACCATAAAGCATCATGTCACATCAAAACAACATCATCATGCAGATATGATCAAAACTATAAACAACAACATAATCTAACCATGATAATGGTAACCAAAATAATGTATTGTCATCGAGCGCATCTCATCATGCATATAACCATAGAATAACACAAGAGTCTATCTCGGATCAAAATAGCCATAGAACATAATGCAACCACGGGAGGCACTACAAAAGACACATGAATAGAAATAACAACCATAATAAATGTTAGCATATCCAAATATCCATAGCTTCAAACACATCTTGAAAATATCAATAGAACTTACGCAATCAATGTACCCAACCCATAAACGATGATCACAAGCTTCTTGTATAAAACCTATTAATATAAATCAAATACATTTCTATAAACTCCTACTACATGGGTAATGCCAAATTTGGAAACATATCAAGCCATACTAATTATACTAATAAACACCAATCCCAAGCTATGTTTGATAATCATACTTAAATAGTACAAAGAAAACTCATCATGATTCACAGATGCAACAAACATTTATAACATATTCCCACAACTCTAGTATACATACCTTTCTAAAAGTTCTACAACACTCGACACAAGAAATATTAAATAATTTCCCATGTTATTACTAAAACATAATGAAGGGGAATAAAAACACATGACCACAAAAATATTCGTCACAATGGCTCCACACAAACCTCAATTCCAATATTAAGTGAACGTAAACCTCTTGCAATAAATAAAAGGACAAAGAGAGAAAACCTAGAATCATATCACATATAATGTCCATATCCCAACACCTCAAAGTGCTTAGTTGTTCCAAGTAAGATATCCTTCATAAAACCAAACTGAAAAATCCTTACCAATACCAAACTGCTCAATCTCATGTATTAAAAAAATATATGTATATCTCATATAACCAACATGGATATAGTTCTTTCTAAACCAAATAAAGTTCAAGTTCAAATATATTCCCAAACATAGGTATAATCCCTCTAACACCTTCTAAAATACTTTAAAATATCATCATAAAAAAAATCATTTACAAAAGGAGATAAAAATGTTATAACACTCCTGAAATGAAACCTCCAAAATAAACAAAAATAGCTCAAACCCCTATTCATGAGAAGACAAAAAACAAAAACAAAATGCATCTAAAAATAAAGTGGGCAATACCTCTCAAACGATTATGCATGAGTACATAAAGAGTGAGTATGAGATTTCTCCTCCAAGACACACCAAGCCACAATGATTATCCAAGAATGATATCCTCCCAGTTCTTTTATGAACTCATTTCCATATCTAGGTGAAGGATTATTATCCTTACCAAAACCTCCCGAAAGAGTAACCATCTCAACAATATCTCCAATACCCAAGAAAACTCTAGCCTAACCTATTTCTCCAAGCATCCACAAGTAACTTAAACTAATCAATCCATACTAGAATTCAAATACAATATCTAACTATCATGAAGCTCCCAGTGCAGTTCTATAAAAATCCATGCTAGAATTCAAATATAATATCTAACTATCATGAAGTTCCCAGTGCAATTGTATAAAATCTAGGAATCTATCATGACATCATATTATAACATCTACTCCTACCAAATTACATGCTTTGATGAATATATCTTGTTCCAAAGAGCACCAATATCATGTCAAAACTCCAACTGGCATACATAGTAAACTAATACACAATACCAAACATCTTCTCCACCAAGGGCCCCCTATAAAATTGATAAGTAATAAATTGACAGCTCACCAAAGATCACAAGAGTCCTCCACAATAAACCAAGGTGTTAACATCTCTAATAATATGTTGATGTTATGATTTTCAATATAGAAGAGGAAAAACATGCTTGTAATGGTGCTTAGATGATGTCACAAGTAAACAACATAGAATGCATTCTTCTTTAAACTTTGAATACTAGATATTATCCTCATAATCCAAAATTTAGGATTGATAATTTTAAAAGGAATGAATGGATGTCCTTAAATGTAACAATATTAAGACACAAATTAAATCCAAATACATGTTGGATCAATTGACAATGACCACTTAAAAGAAGTTGACATCATTTATTTTAGATTAGAGTTACAAATTTAATCAAGTAATAACATATTTAAGCATTGAAATCGACCCTAGAAAATAAACAATAAAAAATTTGAATATAATAAAGTAATAAAACAAATTCGTACAAAAATATATGATAAAATTGAAATCAACCTTAAAAATAAATAAAAATAAAATTTAAATATAAAAACTAAACAAATTCATACAAAATATACCGTATACGAACGAGTCATTAAATTAAAGAAAACATAAGGACATGGTTATGCAATTTGCATAATTACAATAGAAAATTAGAAAAATAAAAAATAAAACATTAGCAAATTTGAAGTGATTGCGGAATTCATGTCATGACGTCACCGCTGACCCCACATATGTTGGGGAAAACTGGATGATTAGGACCCCCTTTGATTTTACTGACGCTCTCGATGCATAACAACTTTATTGTTCTTCTGTTATTTAACTTTCCGGACACTATGACTTCACCCGTATGACTCAAGAAGTGCTCTTGTATCTTCGTCCTCATTTATAGAAACTGAAGGACATATTCATAAAAAAAAGATAGCGACTGAAGAGAGAAGAAAGAATCTCCGGAGTTCATAAAATTAAGACCGCACAGATAAAATTTATAGAAATTATCATGACGTCATTTTGGAGCCCACTGATGTTAGGGAAACCGAGATGATCAAGACCCTCCTATGCCTCCGTTGATGTTGCTCTTGCCACTTAGTGACTTTATTGTTATTTATGTTATTTAGCTTTCACCTTTATTATTATTTCTGTTATTTAGCTTTCAGAACACATATGACTTGGAGAAGTGACCTTGTGTTTTCCTCCTCGTTTATAGAAACTATGAAGGTATTCATTAAAAAATGACAATGACTAAAGAGAAAGGAAAGTACCTCTAGAGTTAAAAGAAATTAAAACTCATTTATAGAAACTGATGCACTTATTCATTAAAAAAAGATAATGACTAAAGAGAAAAGAAAGTACCTCCGGAGTTAAAAGAAATTAAGACCGCACAGACAAAATTGACTTAGCCGTCATCAAATTTCCACAAACTGTTAGCGGTCAACATTGACCGCCAACATATTCCGTATATATTTTGTCGTGACGTGCCCTTAGATGAGGTCACGATTCATATTAAAGCAAAATAAAAATGGTATAAATAAGCCTTGTATCTCGGCAAGCACGTGGTATTGTTTACATGTGATTGGCAAGTACAAAAGGGCGAATGAGCTCACTCTGGGCTGGACTTTGTTCTACACAGACCTAACTGGAGGAAATTTCCTACGCGGCATTTAAATATCCGCTGTGCAATCCATTTCCACACTTTTCCATTTACTCTCAGATTTGCACCCAGGGTTTTCCAGAACATTTTTTTCTGTAATCCGATTGTCAAGAGAGTGTATTCAGAGATTGTTGTGGATTTCTTGAGGAATCCGGAGAGCTCTGGATCGGCAAAGGTGTTTTATGGATAGTTTCGCAATGGTCAGGCACAATTGTGCTGCGGATGTGGCTGCGGAAGTTGATTTGAACTGTTTGGAGTTCTTATCGAGCTTTGAAATGCAGGCATTGTTGTCGGAGAATCTGTTCGCTGAGGCTTTCATGGAGGACGATTCTTTGCCGGCTTTGCTCGGTTTTTCTCCTAATTTGCTTCATCAGGTTAGTAATCCTAGCGGTTCGGAGGATTTTCCCGTAACGAGTGATTTGAACGGGAATTTGGCAGGGGATTTGCAGCCGTGCTTTGCGGCAGTGCAAAATGCGCCGCAGTCTGCGCTGACGAGCCAGAGTATTTCAAAATTGACAGGAATCGAACCTGCAACCTGCGCTTTGCCGGCGATTCCTCCCGATCTGGCGTTCGTAGAAAGAGCGGCGAAATATTCGTCCTTCGTGAAGGAATGTAGTCAAAAATCCGAGGAATCAGCAGGAATTGGCAAGGGCGGAGAAATAGCTTTCGCATCTGGCGTGTCCGGGGATGAAGTCAAGTACGGCCGTCGCAAGAAGCGCAGAAGTGTTGTCGAGGTATGCGCTTTAATCATTGAAATTGCTCAAGTTAAAGCCGGACTACATGATGGAGCTTCCGTCTTCAAAATTTCGAAGTAAAACTTGAGAATTTGAGTTTAAATTTATGGCCTCAAGTTCAGTTTATGTATAAATTTGTCCTCTGCTTGTAAATTTGCAGCCTGAAGTTCAGTTTATGCTTATTTCTCGCGTGCTTATGAATTTGATGCTTATTTCTGGTCTGCTTATAAATTTTCTGTTTATTTTTCGTCTGCTTATAAATTTACAGACTAAAATTCAGTTTATGTTAATTTCTCGTCTGTTTATAAATTTTCTGTTTAACTTTCGTCTGCTTATAAATTTTCAGACTAAAATTCAGGTTATGTTTATTTCTTGTCTGTATGTAAATTTTATGATTATTTCTTGTCTGTTTATAAATTTTATGTTTATTTCTCGTCTGTATGTAAATTCAGTTATGTTTATTTCTCGTCTGCTTGTAAATTTACAGACTGAAATTCAGTTATGTTTATTTCTCGTCTGCTTATAAATTTAAAGCATGATCTTCAGTTAATGTTGATTTCTAGTCTGCTTATTATCTTACATGCCTACTTAATATGACGCGCAGGCTGTGAGTTGCAAGGCGCTGAAAGGAAAGTGCTGCAAAAGCACAGAAAATGAGAAGGACGCCGTTAAAGATTCAAAGCGCAAAGCAAAGCAAACTAATGATAGTTACTGTACGGGGAAAACAGAGGACACAGGAAATGTGATGGCTACGGCGCCGCCTGAGAAAAAGGATTACATTCACGTTAGGGCACGGCGCGGCCAAGCCACTGATAGCCACAGCTTAGCCGAAAGAGTAAGCTAATTTATATGTTAGCCTTTGCACACTCGAAACATTTCTCCAAAACAGAGCCTAATCATTAATTTACATGTTCGCCTTTGCACACATGAAATATTCCTCCAAAACAGAGCCTAATTAGGTAATGTTATTTCTTTGGCCTCAGGCGCGAAGGGAAAAAATCAGCAAAAGAATGAAGGTTCTGCAAGATCTGGTGCCAGGATGCAGTGAAGTACGATTCATCATTCATCTCAAAGTTATCAAAACTAGTAAACGCGTCTTACGTCCTTTAATTCGTTTTCCGAGATCATTTATTTACTTTGAATTTCTTTACTTTCTTTACAGAGCACCAGCAAAGCATTGATGCTGGACAAGATCATCAATCACGTTCAGTCTCTGCAGCGTCAAGTCGAGGTACAGTACTTTGAAGAAAACAACAAAACAAAATAACACTTTCGTTTTCTCAAAAGCTGGATTTCACCATTTCTTACACCTGTTACAATTTATGATCTGCAGTTCCTTTCTATGAAGCTCGCAACTTGCACTAGTCCTGTAGTCGACTTCGATATGTACCGTTTTTTGCGCTCAACATGTATGTCAAATTTGATCCTGTGGACTTCTTGATAATCAAGCCTATAATAAATTTCCGTGTAAAGAAAGTGTTCGTCCTGAATTTAATGTTGTTTTTGTTGTTGCGGAAGGTTTCTGTGCGTTAAAAATTCAACGAGTAGGCCTTTTTTCCTGGAAGTCTAAAAATATTTTGAAAAAATCTGTGTGCAGATCACGATTAGCTGTTTCAACGCGGAAATTTTCCAAAAAGTTTTCCCACAGACAACTTCAATTCTTGAAATAATATGTATTTTTCAACGGCCAAGCCAGCACGAGAGAACACAGCCGGTATATTGAATAGTTACATAGCCATTATAGAGCTCGAATGCAGAGAAAGATTGTATACTCATACTATTTATCGCAATTCCATGCTGTTAATGATTTCATCTATCACGGCTACAATATTAGCCGTGAATTCCCAGTGCTGCTTTCAACTCACATTTGTGTTCAGGTTCCCTTTAAGTATGTATAACATCATTTTCAGCTGTTGAGGTTCTCTTCTAAGTACGTATAACATCATTTTCAGCCATTTTAAACTTAGATTAGAGTGTATGCAAGGAAGGAAATCCAGATGACTAAATACAATTCTTTTTAAGATTCCCAACGTGTTATGGTTACTTGATTGGATATCCTCTATAATGGGTGTAATAAATTTTTAGTTTTCACAATTTTTAATAATAATTAAGTGTATCAAATCGTTTAAATATGAAATATAATAAACATTCTAAAAAATGGGAGATACTAGATCACATGTCCTGAGAGACATTTAGGGTAAAGCTCGAAGATTAATATAAAAACATAAAATTAGAGCCATTAAGTGACTAAAACAACAAAAGTTGGAGGATTTCGATCATCTGGCTTACTCATACATTAACAGGGTCCAAAGTGACACATCACTCCTGATTTCTATCATTGTCACTATATTTATCTTTAGTGTGCACATGAGAGAGAGCCAAAGCTAGCAACAAAAACCATTTATATGAAGCGGGAGCTAACCATCCAGAGGCACCACAAGTCGATGGCCCCACGCCCTTAGAAGCCCACCCTAAAGTGGCATCCTCAAGGGGAGGAGAAGCAAAGCATTGTCTAATAGGTCATGATGAACCAATTTTGCCACTAGAATGATGGTGAAGAGATCGAGACTTGGGACATAGGGAACGATAGGTTGAGAGGCTTCACCCTCTGTACCAACCTTGAGCAAGAGAGCAAAGTCAAAGGAACTTAAGCAATAATTTATGGACATTTCCTCAATGGTCAAGAAGATCCTAAATGTGGGCAACCTCTAGGGCCATCTTATGAGCTTGAACCTAAATCTATGATAATACATTTGAGCACATGATAGCTTTAGAATAGAGAGAATTATTCTGATCGATAGTACAATGAGAAAAAAATGTTGAATTTCTATCTTTTCATATGTTGAAGAGAATATCCACCTTGAAAGCATGCCATATCTAACTATACTTGAAGGGCATGCAAGATTGATCCCCCAAAATAGCCATGTTTTAGGAAAAAGATTTTGGCCTAAAAGGGTGAAATAAGTCATGAGTATAATTCCAGAGTTGTTAAGCTCTTTGACATAAGCTAGAAGAGGTGCTTAAAATATTCTACTTGTCCACTAAACAAGTAGTGAGGATCTTGAATACCCATATGTTGGAGCTAAGACCTCACCGATAAGCCTTAAAATATAATACTCTAGATAAAGTGGGTGAGCTTACATTCAATAACAATTGACCAAATGTTAAGGAATTTGTACTTGCAAACTTAGACAGGTGATTGCAAATGTCATCTCAAGTTTAAACTATGCACCATTGGAAGATGCGGCGAAAGTCAGTGTGATACCAAAGACATAGCTTATAATTGTTAGGATTGAGTAATACTGAGAGGGGGGGTGAATCAGTATTACAACACTTTAAATTAAACTTAAACCAATTCCAAATAAACCATAAGATTGCTGAAATGAAAATAACACACAAGTCATAACACCATTATTTGTTGTTGAAGAAACACTGACCAAGGGAAAACCCCGGTGGGCACCCACAAACATGCACTAAAGTATAATGTCCCTGTTAGGAGACCTAGCCCTGTTAGGAGCTACGTATTACATAGTACATTTCCTTGTTAAAGGAATATCAACCCTGTTAAAGGTATACAACATCCTGTTAGGGGTAGACTGAGCTTACAACTCTTACAACCAATAATTATGTTACAAAGTGTTCTCAATAGTGAACAAAAATAAGCATCTCCAATGCTTAGATAGTTCCAGTTGAAGCTCTCAATAATATCTGTCAACCCCTGATCTCGCATCTGTCATCAATCATCTCTAACATCTCTTTCCACCTCTTCGCTTTACAAAATGTTCTTCATCTATATATGTGTTACATCATTTTGTCGGCTCTCAAATACAATACAAAATAGAATAAATACTCATACAAAAAGTAAATACAATGTCGATGATCTTGTACTACCAAAGTATAGGTAATTCCTAATAACAATCCAATTGAGCACGTTTGGATTCTATCTTAAACTCCCTTAAACATCGCAACAGTTCAACTGCTTTGTTTCACTGCTCCATTATCTTCGCATGTCTTCAAAACACTCTAACTCTTTACGATTAGCACCAAAACACAAGCAACCTTAACTCAAGGTCATACATATCCCAAAGTGTCTTCCTCTAAGCTCGCAAGTCATCAAATATCATATACAATCTTCGCTGTCCAAAACAATATTTTTATACTCTATACTTTTGTTTCTATACTTGTTCATTTTGAAGACTGTATCTCCAAAACTGTACTTAGCTCCAAGCGATCATCATATCAGACGTGTTTCCATAAATGACAACCCTCAAGTGTCTTATATCACATCAAAAACATCACTTGCCAGCAATAATTATAGAAGGCAATATTAGGACTTCATTTACAATCATACCACTAGGGTTTGGAAGACTATACACCCTAATTTTATTCAACATTTTCATTAAGAAAGTCTCCATGAATAATCAAAAGCCTCTTAGTCATGTTGAGAGAGGTGGAATTGAGATTTCATCTCATCCCATGACAAGAGGCTCATTGAAGTTCTGGAAAAAAAATCTTGAGGGATTTTAATGCCCTTTTTATGAAAATGCAAGGCCTCAACCCATTGCATCTTCACCAAAGGTAGCCCTTGATTATGTAAAAGTGGAGAGAACCATAGGTTATTCTAGTTAAAGAAAATGTCATTCCTAAAACTAGAGTTAACCCAATGAAACCAAGGCTTAAGTGCTTCCCAAGCATGCCAAATGCTTTTAGAAATGACAATATCCTTGATGTGAACAACTTATTTCATAAGGAGAAGGGTTTGAAAACCAATCCCCTTATAAGTAGGTTGATTGACTGGAAATTCTAAAGAGATATGATGCCTCAAAAAAATTTGTTCCATGCTTCATTATCAAAATTTGGGCATGAATGACCCATTTGACACAAAGAGTCAGACCTTTCTGGTGGGTAGAGAGAAGTTGTAACCCTCCAAATTCATAAGGGAGAAAAAAAGCTCCCAAGCAACCCAATGGAAAACCCTTGTGGTCATCATCAGAAGCCTGGAAATAAATTCATAAAGAAATTTCTCTAGCTTTAAAAGTAAGAAACTTTAGAAGGATCCCAACATGAAGAATACACACATTGGTGACCATGAGAATGTTGGAACAAACTCAGGTAAGTACACAAGATTGATTGTACTTATGGTGGAATTTTTAGACGTAGCTAAAAAGGCTGAATTGCGTTCAACAAAATACAAATCCTGTTTAGAAGCAAATGGGATCCCATTTCGCTTTGAGATTCTCAGCCAAAAATCAAAATGGGATCCCATTTGTTGATGAGACCACAACCTGAAAATTTTGAAAAGGGATCTCGCATGAAACAAAACAGGATCCAAGTTTTCTTCTAAATGGGATCTCGTTTCGAAAAAGTATTAATTTTTTTAGAAAACATTTCGGCAAGTCATTTTGACCTAAAAGCTAAATATGATCCTACTTTGAGAGCCCATCTCTATCCACTCCAACATCACTCGATAAGTCCTTTTTCTCCTTTTTCTTGTTCTTGTTTTTTTTTTCTTTTACTAATATATAGTTTCTTTGTCTATATTTTGTATTTAGAATTTTTTTTGTAGTAAATGTAAAGTATAGTTTGTTTTTAAAAGGTTTAGATATATTTTGCATTTAGGGTTGAAAAAAATATTTTCATTATTTTTACTTGGAAAATTAATTATGGTTTTTATTTTGCATGCAAAAACGTAGACTCAAAACAATCAACAAACCAACAACCTAGACTAAACACAAACAATAAACTTAGACCAGAAACAAATAGTAAATCTAGACTAGAAACAAACAATAGAAACTTAGGCTAGAAACAAATAGTAACATAGGTTAACATATCATTAAGAAATAAAACCCCTTAATCCATCCTATTAGAACCCCTAACAACACATGAACTCTTGTGTCCCCTTAAACTCTCATTTTACCTATGACCTTAAACCATAGATCATAATTATATCTATCTAATTTGGTCATAATATATACATAATTTGATCACATCCATTATAAGACCATAAACCATCCTATTAGGACCCCTTAAGACATGAACTCTCATGACCCCTTAATATTTCATTTTGCATAGAACCTTAAACTATAGATCTTAAAAACATATCTAGATTAATGTGATCACATGATACATACTTTGGTCACATTCATCACATGTACCCCTTAATCTCTCATTAAATACATAGGACCTCAAACCATAGATCTGAAAATCATATCCATATCTATTTAAATCATTTCACCCAATACCTTAAGTCATATATCCTCATTATCATTTTACTTTGGACCCTAAACTATAGATCCTAATTATATAGGTGATCATATGATACATACTTTGATCACATTCATCATGCATATTTATTTTAATAAATGATCTTGAGGCCTTCTCCACTTAAACCATCCTATTAGGACCCCTTAATTATCTCTCATTTTAACTCTAGGGCCATTAACCATAGATCCAAATTATATAGATATCTAATGTGATGACATGATACACACATTTACCATTTTTTTATTTTGATATCGTATGCTATAATTATGGTTAGTCCAAGATTAATTTACTAACATACCCATGAAACATTAACTTGGAAACTAAATAAGATTAAGCAAATGTAAACAGTAGCTTCTCAAAACTGTTCCATGGTCCCCTATCTTCAAGGATCCATTTGATCTATTTAATTTCTCTCAACAAAATGTATAAGATCATTTGAATGGATGACAACTCAAAGAACAAGTTATATGAATTTCATAATGCAAAATTTAAGCTACTATGAGAGATAAAAGCTAAGATGAGTGTTATTTGATGCAAGATAAAAACTATGATGCTACAAAATGAAGCTAAGATGCATAAACACTCTAAAATGAGGCTAAAAATATACTATGATGAGCTACGAGAATGTCATTAACTTGATGCAATGACTTGATTGTGAATGTTCAAGCCTTCCAAATAGCCTCTATTTATAGATTTTTCCAAAGATGGGGTAATGTATCACCAATCAATGGTCAAGATGCATTTTGTTGGATATGAAGGGATGAGATTCTCCCTGGTGGAGAAAATATTTTTTTCATATTCCTTCCATGCCATGGAGTGATAAGTGTGGCTTGTTTGGGCCAATTTGATGGTGTGTGTCCCAAGAGGTTACAAAAAGGTTTGGAATGGAGGACAAATGGAAAAGCTTTTTGGTTGAAGAGGATAAAATATCCTTTCCATGTGGCCTTGGTGGTTGAGAGAAGAAATCTCTACAAGTTGAAGATAAATACACATTTATTAATTAGTAAATTGGAATTTCATGTGAGACGATGAGTTGACCATGTTGAGATGGAAAAGTGAGAAATGGGGCAGAATTAATTAAAGTGGGATTAAATTGACTTAATGGGAGGTGGAATAATATTAAGAGATATTCAAACTATACAATTAAATATTAAAATTTAACTATATAGTATAGGAAATAATTAATTGATTTAATAAATGAGTTTTTAATTAATTAAATCAATAGACCAATTTTATGTGTATACATTTTTCCCCTCTTTGAATTGATGTGATTTTGAGCATTGGTTTGAAGAAAATTCGACTGACTACTCCAAATGATGATGATTAAGTGATTTGATGCAATGATTGATAAGTTGCCCCTGACTAGATCCAGACCGATGCGATGATTTGAGATGTGATATTTTGAATATGACAAGATTCATTTGGTTTAATTTGGCTGATACGCCTAATGATATAAAAAATTTGATCAATGTGTGATGCCCCTATGACAAAAAATGCTCAGGATCGATGCCCCAGTTGATAAATCTAGATGATGTGATATATGCCCCCTCGAGAGATAAATTAGTGAAAAATAGGATATTTTCAAAATAATTTTTGAAGATTTGCCAAGTGTGACTTGGATCCGTACGATGTTTAAAAAATTAGTTTGGAGAATTTGATAACAAATCAATTTATCTTGCGATATGATGATTAATTCTACCCCTAGTTGAAAATTTTGATTAGTTGGGGGAAGAAATTAATTAAATTCCACATAAATCCATTTTTAAAATGTTTAAATGGGTAAAAATTTGCATTTCATTTTTACTCCTCTTTGTTGAAAATTTCGCTTGTCCTCTCCTCTTGTTGAGAAAAATGGTGATCTCGCTAGCATCGTATAAGTTCGAGAGGATTCAACATCATGCGCGACCTCCCGAGTATGGGCCATATGTATTTAGCCGAGAACCAACTTGTTTTTTTATTTTTGCACTTGTTTTTAAAACTTATTTCAAATTTTATGTTGCTACACATTTAACTTATTTGGTTGCACATATGAAGTTTGTTTTAGCACTTTTACTATATAGTTTTGTGCATATGATAGTTAGTGTTGCTCATGCATTTTTTCATTTTATTGTGCTTTTGATATATGTTTCTACACATATCATTAGTTTTCTTGTGCATTTAACCTTTTAGTGCATATAATGGTTTTTGTTGCGCATATGATCAATTTTCTTGCACTTTTGATGCATTTTCCTACGCTTTTAAAGAAGAGAGTTGTGCATGTAATAAAAGAGGCCCACTCAGTTAGTTTTTGATCCAATTTTAAGAATGTCATCAGTCATTGATCATCCTCATCTGTTTCGATGATGTTTTTAATTCTATTTCTCGTACATAAATGATGATAGGTGCTCAAATGAGAGATTAAATGTTGTGTGATGTGTAATCCCCCTTAGATGTAGAAATTATTGGTAGGTTCTCTAAAAAGAGCGGATACATGTGTGATGTGTGATCCCCTTAGATGCATGAATCACTGATAGTGGCTCGAATGAGCCAATATGTTGATGTTTTGATGTTTCCTAATACTGATGTAATTGATGGATTATATTTTTTATAAGAATTGACGTGATTGTTGATTGATTGATATTCCTTATTTTTAATTATATGTCTCAATGTGTGGATTGAATGAGTATATTATGATTGGATTGATTACATTTGCATGCGCTAATTGACTCATTATTTATGTTGCAATTTACTTGTTATTATAGGAGACCCAATATGTTCTATAGGCATGGGGTCAGTATCCCTAGGTTTTTGATATGACTCCTCTCCTAAAACAGGCTAATTTTCTTGTGATAGATACGTTGGGATTAGGACACTTGCTTGATATGCCATATTATCAGGTGAATAGGGGTTTGTTGAATGCGCTTGTCGAGAGGTGGCACAATGAACATAACACCTTTCACCTTCCTATGGGTGAGATGACGATCACCCTGGAGGGCGTGTATAGGAACTTGCAAGTACCAGTTATAGGAGCTCTTGTTGATTATGATTCTGATGAGGGTAGAGTATTATTGCACTTTGGAGGATCTTTGAAGATGATCAGATGGATGGGAACAAGGTTCCCTGGTTAGATATGTACCTCTATTAGGGTAAGTGAAAAAAGATGGGGGACTAAAATGAGGGTATAAGATGCCACTTTTTTTTTTTGAAATGAGCAAACTCTGAACTTTGACGAGAAATTGAAGATAGTTAGACTCAAATTTTCAAGATGCGACAAGAACAAGAGTTGTAGCACTCTGAATCTAGCTTCTAAACTACTATTTTTTTTTAAAAACGGTGGAGTATAAGGCCCTCAAAAAGGGGATCACAAAAAGTGTTCCTATTTTTTGGGAAAAAAACATAACACAGTGTCTGGTGTGCTCCCCTAAAATGTTGACTTTTTTTTTTAATTTCTTAATTGCTCTGGTGAGAAGTTAGCTAACACCAAGTAGTTTATAGCAGATTTTTCTGCTAATTTATTTTATGAATGTATGTTTTTTTTATAAATTTTCTAAGTGGACACACCCTCAAAATGTGAATTTTTGTATGCTCCCCCTAGAAATCATTGAAAACTAATCAAAAATCAAAACTTTTTATTAAATTGTGTAGAATGGAGTCTAGTTTCTAAAAATGTAGTTCTTGGTTAAAAATTTGGTGAATGAGCCAAAATCTAAGCCCAAAATACTACACGTTGGTGTTTGACCAAAATCAAATATACATACAAAATAAATTAGAGATGAAAATCTTAACATAATCAGAATTCAAAATAAATAATGTGGTTAGACAGCTGACAAAGAGATCTACAATATCATGTCATATGATTGTATAGGCTTAAATCTGCACACTAAAAAACAAGGGTTAGTAGCACAAATTTATCTAATAAAATAAATCAAATAGGATACTATATATGAGCCTACAAACAACAAAATAAGAAACACGAATAACAGGAAATGAACACATAAATGAACATGCAAACTAGTCACTGCTTCAGCCTTCTGTTGCTTCTCTTTGATCAATGGAATTGATTTCACTCAATAACAATTCAGGAAGCACTTAGAGTTCGATTCATTGATAAAATGATTGATAAGTATGATTTCCAAAGACCATGTTGATAATTGGACAAAGTTTTGATGCATAAATTCATGATGATATTGTGAGAGCAGAGGGTTTCTTATATAGAAAACCAAGTTAAAATCAATGACCGAGATCGATCAAAGAAAATCATGATCAGTAGGCAAGAAAGAATGAGACTCAAGAAGAAAATGGCAAGTTTCCATTTCAAACTAAAAAAAATGAAGATAAACTCTGAAGATATTTTCAATTTTTGTAGAGATAAAGTTTCCAAAAACTGAAAATGGAAATCTTAAGATACTTTTTGATTTTTTATTTTCAGAAAAATTAAATTTTCAATTTATGAGGATTATTAAAATTATAATTCCTCATAATTATGCTTTTTCAGATTTTTGAGGATTTAATTGATTTAAAAAATTTATTCAATGATAAATGTGGAATTAGTTGAAATTAGAATGAAATTGAATGGAATTAAATGGAAATTGAAATCGAGGGAAATTGAGATGAATTTAAATTAAATTAATTTTGAGAATTAATTTAATAAAGAGGAGTTAAATTAGCTAATTTAAATAATTAATAATAATTATTTAAATTATGGGACTTTAGAAATAGACTTTAATTAACTAGTGAAAACCAATTAATTAAATAAACTTAACTTTATTTAATTAATTTAAGGGAAATGATTAAATGATCTAAAGATTCAAATTTGGGAGGAATGCAGATGATTAATTAACAATTAAACAACCATTAATTAATAAAAGAATAATTAGTGCATTAGATGTGAACTCGCAAGTCTGTCCATTTTTGGGTGTCTACATTTCTCCCTCTTTGACATAATGTGGCTTGTTGCATTGTGTCAAAGAATTCTAGATCAGGCCCTTGTAGGATTTTGCAAACATGCAAATCCACAGACCCCGAATACACCTGCATGCAAGAACCTGATACAAAGTAGAAGCAAAAAGATGAAAAAGCTGAAGAACTCAGAAGTTGCTCAGAAAGAGAGCGAAATTATAATCTAAATTCATGAAAGACAATTACAAAGTTCAGCCTATAAAGGTGAACAAACCCTAAAACTAAAAACTAGGTTGCGCAATATAATTAATATAAAGTATTAATTATATGCACCTAAGAGAAAGAATAAGCCGAAAAAGAGTAAACTGATTACTCTAACACCCCCCCTTAAGCTGAACGCAGGGAGAAAGCAGACCTAGCAAGACTAAGAAAGCAAGAAAAGGGTCCCGGCAACAAGGCCTGATCAGGTACC
>MU227884.1:356881-368805 GCA_018584345.1 Thuja plicata
TTCTAGTTAGAAGGCAATAGGCCGATATTAGTGGTTTTACATGTTTTGACTAACCTTTCAAGCTAATGCAATGACCTATTGAGTGTTTGTGTCATTTTCAACAGGTACCCATTTACACACACACAGAAAGAAGATCATAAACATTTTGAGGTTAAAGGGTTAACCAATGCCCTAAATTTATTGAATGCATTCAAGACTGAGTGGGTCCACATTGTTATGAGCTAAGTATACAATGGAAATCTCTAGCTGGATGAGCTCAAGAAGATAACAAAGGATGTTTTCATGTCATGACAGGGTATCCCATATTTGATAAATCCAAATCCCTAAGGCACCCTTCAAGAAATGAAATAGAAAAGTTAACAAGAGCCGAATGGGACGATAGAGGTCTTAAGATCAACTGCATTAGTGATTGTGAATTGAGATTCAGAGCATATGTCATTGGTTACAAGATATTCTAGTCCAGCAGACCAAACAATGTTTCTTGCGGAGCTGTTGACATAGCCTACAAGATTGTAAAGAAAGGAGTAGAATATGACCTAGCCGAGGTGTTATAGAGACAATTTGAAGAAAGCATGAGGATCATCAGATCAACATGGTCAAATACATGTAAGTTTGGTTCACTACTATGCACATTATTCTACATGTAGAACTTCTTTCCCTCCATCAGTAAAGTAAAGTGGAAGACAAACTAACCAATTACAATGCAAATCAATGATTTCATTACAAGTCTAGGGAATAATTTTGAACCTTTTATGAATGAATATTTTTCTAAGTTCAAAGAAAGGATGGAAAAGAGATCCAGGATACCTAAACAATTAGTGGAAAATTACAAAGATGAAATCTAGTTTGTAGTTGACACTGATGCAACACTAATCAAGGTAGCATAGCCGAGGACAACATGGCTACCTCCATTGGATTATGAATTAGATATGGATATTGCTTTAGAGGCTATTGAAAAATTGTTTAATGAGCCTGTTGATAAATCTGCCATGAGATTTGGCACAAATGATGAAGCCTAGACCTGAATATCCATTGGTCTACAAGTTGAGAAGATGGGCAGGAAAAATAATAAGATAGTTAAGACTTTGAAGAGAAAATTTGCAATCAAAGATTAATAATTAGACAAGTCTGTAGATGAAACCGAGGAGTAGACTTTAGTCAGTCAAGATGATGAACCTGAACATGATGCTGATGCCATCGAATCTATTGAAGCACAAGACAAGGCACCTAAGACCAAAAGGGGGAAAAACATAAAGACTGAGTCCCCACCATAGAACATATCACAATCGGTGACTATGGATTCCCCTCCTTTTAAGAAAGGTTTTGCAAAGATAACAAGACCCTCACCAAAGTTAACATATCAAACAAGAAAATAGAAGGGTACTAACAAGAATCAAGCACCGAGACAAAGGAAGAAATATGTAAGGAACAAGGATGAAAAGGATGATTTTGATGATAATCCTGAGCAATTCAAGGTTGTACTAAACAAGGCACCAAAGACTATTGATGAAGTTACAGAAGCCATTAGGACAACTGGAGGATTGCCACATCCTAAGATACATGCATATGTAGATATGACTACGAGAATAACAAAAAACTTGAAGAATCTATCATAGGTATGATGATCAAATTCAAACGAGTTCCTATTGAGTTTTCTACTTACATTCCCTAGGAATTACATGATAAGATATTAGCTAGATGGTCATATGCACTTAACATCGAGAAACAAATGACAGAGGCAACTCTCACTCTACTAAAAGTTGAATGCACAATGGCAAAGATAGATGAGATAATGCAGAAATATGCCAAAAGATTTCCCAAGAAATCATGGACATTGAATATCCTTCAAGGGAATATGAAGGAAGTGGATGACAAGAGCACCAAAATTTGGAAAGATCTACTAAATCCACTCGAGGAAACAGAGGAAACTGAGGAAGAAAAAGACATTGCATCTACAGTCAATATCAAGGTAGATCAACTGAGAACATAACCAATAGATATTGATGATGCAAATGTTGACATTTTATTGGATGGAATTCCTTAACTATTAACTAATATGAGTCACCCAGAGATCACAATAAATGACATAACTGAAGGTGATCCTGATGATAAGGCTAAGGAAGATGAGATAGTTGGAGCAACCGATACCATAGACAAACAAGATACAACAGAGGTCGCCCAAGCAATGGTACAATGCCAGTTGCCTATTTTGGTACAAGTAATTGAAATAGAGAGTGAAGCACAAAAGACACCCAACCAGGTTACAGATACAAATTAACACATGGGTGATACTCACAGTACAAAGACTGAGCATAGTGGTGAAACAACACAAGGTGATGCACCCAAAGACACCACTGATCCATTAGAATAAAATGGTGAAGGTAATACAGACAATAAAGACAATACAGTAGAAAATTATACTCCAGACACAAAGTCAGTTATCAAGGCACCTCATCAAGTCATCACACTAAGTACCAAGAAAGAAAATCCTGAAACTGAGAAAAAGGCTCAATTCACATTAAATTTATCTCCTTCATCAAGTGTTCAAGGAAAGAAGAAGAAGAAGAAGAAGAAGAAGAAGAAGAAGAAGAAGAAGAAGAAACAAAGGAAGGATGCAGTTACTTTGGATGAAATCATACAGATTCCAGCATGGGATCAAAGGACACTGAATCCAGAAAAAATTAAATAAATATGGTGAATTATGCATCTGTAGACACCTAAAAATGGTTTGAGCCTATTGGTCTATGTGTTTTAACTTTTTTATCATTACAATCAAAATGTTGTTTTGCGACCTAATTATTCCTCTATGTTGCGAATATGATCTTTATTGTATGGAGACATTGTGTCTTTCGCCAATGATTGAATATTGCAAAATTGTTCAATTATTTACTAACAATTCTACTCTCTTTGTCAAATTGATCATTTTATGAATCATTTCCAATCAACCCTAAACCATTCTAAACCTTCCTAAATAATTCAAACCCATCCTATTCTATTCCTAATCACTTGCAAAAAATTTTGGACTCATTCTGACTATTTTGGGGCATTGTCCAAGATCATCAATGCCTAATTAACCCAATTTCCAAACCGATCAAAACCCTATTTCAATTTGATCAATCTTTTCATCATTCTAGGAGCATTGTCGAAGATCATCGATGCTTTGTATCCCCTTAATTAGCTATTTTATAACATTGTCAAAGATCATCGCTATTATCGCTATCAATCTATCAATATCAATTCAATAGTGTTGTTCATTATTGTCAATACTATTTTTGATCATCATTATTTCAGGAACATTGTCCAAGATCATCGATGTTTCCCCATTTCAATTTCAATCCTATGATGCCATCAAAGTTCATTGGCGCTTTTCAATTATTTCCAATCATCATTACGTGAGCACATTGTCAAAGCTCATCGATGCCTCATGATTTCCTAAACTATTCTGGAACCCTCAGAATTGATCCTAAACCTTATTAATATTATCAAAATCATTTCAATTCAACATCAACACCTTCAATTCAACCTATAATTCACTAATTTCCCCCTTGGGATGAATAACCCATAGTTTATCTCTAGGTCCTAATTGAATAAATAAATAAACTTTATTTATTCCCTTTTCCCTAAGTCTCCAACAATTAATTAATTGGATAATTTCAATTTATGATATTTTCATAATTTCATAAATCTAATTATGGATTTTGTGAGGAATATTGAGGATATTGAATTATTAAATGGCTTAATGATTCCTAATCCTACCTAATTGCCATATCCCTTAATTGAGGATTCACATCCCTATTAAGGTGCTTATGAATATTCTTAATATCTCCTTATTTGATCTCCCCTATATCATGCTTCCTAACATCTCACCAACAAAAATATGCATTTATGCATTGATTTTGTTCAATCTCACCTAAATGACTCTCATTTTCTATAAAATGGGATGCATTTCAATCTTTCAAGGTTAGACCACTATCTTCCAGTATTCTCATTGCAAACTTGTGCTTTCAAAATTCTTTGTGCAATATTTTTATTGTCAAAGAGCCACATAAAATCTGATTATGGAGAAGAAAGAAGGACATGAGAGCTTCATTTGAAGGGAGTTATTAGAGTTTTTATGCTTTATTTTTATGAACTCTTGTTTTGAATGGCTTTCATGATAGATTAGATAGGTTAGCATATTATTTAGGGTTTGTGGTCTCCTAGATATGCTAAATATGCCTTTTTCTGGTCTTAAATTTGGTGAACCCAACGTGAACAACCTTAACTGATAATATTTTTGTGTTTTTGTGTCTTTTTTAGGTTTTGGAAGAGAGCTGTATAGGTGGTTTCTGAAGTTGCGCAGGTGGTCACTGTTCTTGCGTAGGTGGTAGCCTATTTCTATGCAGGTGGTTAAGTCCTGCTTAGTTGGGACCCAGACCAGCACACTTGGAGCCCATAGCTATGAAAATGGCTTCTTAGCTGTGTAGTTGGTCATATGGAATCCTCATTTAGGGTGTAGGATTAGTTTTTTACATGTTTAGGAAGTCATTCTTCATCTTAGGCTTTCTCTTCTACTTTTTATTTGCTTAAAGTCTAAAATGGATCCTAAACTATTCAAATGAACCCTAAAATTGGTTAATGAACCCTAATGTGGTTGATCAACCTCACATTTTTATTTTCAAAGACTAAAATGAACTTTCACATTTTGATTTGGGCTCTTAAAGTAAACCTCATCTAGTTTAGGGTTTCATACAATCAAGCTTTTTCAAATTTCAATAAAATTTGCAATCTAGTCTAACTAGGGGTGGAAATGGAATATTTCATGCAAGATCAAGTTGTTTAAGTTTAAAAGGGACCTAAAATGAACCTGTACATCTGATTTTGGTACCTAAAATGAACTTTAAACTAGGTTAGGATCAAATGCAAATTTTATCCTTAAGGTGTTCCTAAACTATTTTGATGCACATGCAAGCTAGTTAGGGTTTCAAGTTCATTTCAATATTTTCAAATCAACTTTAATGGCATAAATAATGAACCATAGTTGTGTTTATGATGGTTTTGCATGCTTAGATGTGAAAAAAACCTCTATTTTTGCAAGTTTTTACTCCATTTTAGGCCTCGAATTAGTAGCTGCGCACTTGGTTGCAGGTGCTGCGTAGGTGGTTAGAATCTATGCAGGTGGTAGCCTATTTATGTGTAGGTCATACCATGGTTTTGTGCAGGTGGTAGCCTATTCCTGCGTGGGTGGTAAATTTGGTTTTTTTCAAGCAAATTTTTTACTTTCTGCATTCATATACTTGTTTATGCACTTAAGATACTAGATTTTTGTGTTATTGATGATTTGTGCAGCATGTTGGAAATTGTGGGATGAATATTGAAACCTAAAACTACTAGCATTTTCAATGTAGGATGTTTGTAGAAGACCTTATGTTTTCTAAAACTTTCATGTGTGTTTTTGGTAGTTAGCAAACACTTCAGCTTGGTGCTTTAAAATGAATCATTTTCATTCATATGCTTGAAGTATATTTTAGCATGTAAATCCAAGGAAATTTATGGATGTATCCTCTCTCCCCACCTTCATGGACCTTGGGTGTAAGAGAAATCCATGCAAGTACTTTAGTGTGGCTACCTCCCAAGTGCTTTAGTAGAGCCAGTGAGAGTGGATGCCCAACCGGTAACAGGCTAAAGCCAAGCCCATCCAAACTGGGATACAAAATATGCCATTGTGATTAATCTCACAATGGATAGGTGTTGAATGCATTATACCAAGAAAAATATCTCCCTCAGTACCCTTGTGGTGCATTAAAACCTAAACAACATAACTTCCATAGGCTGGGAGGCCTCCATAATGGAGCTAATCTACCACATGTATAACCACCCAAATGGATGCCCTTACTAAAAACCATGTCACAGTATCAAAAAACTTTCTATCTATTGGCACGGAAGGTCGGAGACTAACTAAGACACCCCACACTTTTGTCGCTTTTAGTCGAGACAACAATCCCTTGGGAAGTGATGACCCTTGGGAGTTGAAGCTTGGAGTGCCTGAGAAGTGAGTGCACTGTAAGGAGAAGCCCGTGCATCCAAGCTTCTAGGTTTTTTTCTATTAGTAAGCATGGCTGAACTTCAGTTCAAGTGGGGATTCAATAGATACTGTCCTTGCTATCTTTAGGAAGTGGTGTGTTTGTTCATTTTACAACAGTCATTCTGAATGATGTGTCTTGTGTGAGTGTTTCAAACCTTAATAAAAATGAAAACATCTTAAAAACACTCTCCTTAAGAACACTTTTTCCAAATCAATCTTCAAAAACAATCAAATGGTCACAACAAACCTTGTCTTTGAGCAAACATATGGAACCTTGAACTTTTCACTTGGAACCTTTTGGCATGCTTGATAGCCTTAATATTGAATATTCATGACCTAATCTCCTTGCATTTACATTTCAAAAATTCCTTGCATTACAGACCTCATTTCAATCCTCGTTATAGTCCCTCTTGCATAGGTCCTAATCATAGTCCTCTTGCATACATAGCTCATTTTAGATCCCCTTTAAAAAAAATTCAAACAATCCTAGAAAGTATCCAAATCATAGAGCATTTCTTTATGGCGCTGAAAATAGGATCTTGACTTGGTCCCCTTTTGTCCCAAAAATTTCAAACCCCCTTGCTTATCAATTGGTCATATTCCACCTTTGTCATGATGGATTTGACCTAATCGCTTCTTATCAAACTTGTCCCTTATCCCCCAATCCTTTTTTTTTCAAGTCAAGATTCTTATTCAACCTCATGAGGTTATGCTCTTAGGTTTGTTTCAATTCCAAAGATTTATTGTCAAAGTCCAAAAAATAAAAAAAACATAGTTGTATAATCCTTAGATTTCATTTTTCATAAGCTCCTTGCATTTCCAAAAATCCAAAAAAATCTTGCATTTGCATAGAGTCATCATGTCAATCTTCACTGGGTTCCAAGCATCCAAAAGGAAACAAGAAACTTATCAACCCATGTTTCCATCATAAGGAAACTCACAATTACCTTTTGATCAAAGACAAGATATACCTTTGGAACAGCAAGCTTTTGAGCCAAGGCAAATGACATCAACACAACCAAACAATCAATTGCATCAAGTCCATTAAAAGATGATCCAAAAGTTGCAAACAAACTTGGCTAAAGAAAAGAATCTCTTGGAAGAGAGGCTTGAAAAGATGATAAGGAGTAGAAAGGAGATGGCCAAACTCCTTGGATGTCCAAGTGAATCTTTTGGTGAAATTGACACACAATCTCTCATTGAGAAATCAAAGATACCAAAACTCATTTTACAACTCAATGAGGCAAATGAACAATTACACAAAGCCCAATTCAATCATGTGCAAAAGCCTACTTTTTTCAACCAAGTTCCAGATCATGCTCAATTCAATCAAGTTTCAAATCAGTCTTTATGTGCTCAAATTTCATAAAAATCATTCAACCAACTTCCAAATCAAATATTTCAACTTGACTATGGCATAATTCAAATGGGGCCACCACCAAACTACGAACCAATATTCATTCCAATACAACCAAGTGATCTTTGAACAATTTCACAACCTCTTGTGCCAATCATGCAAAGAAGACAATCAATACCAAGATAAAAAACAATAACATTCATTGCTTGAGGAACCTTTTGTGTCCTCCAATTCACCACTAATGTCGTATCAAACAAAGGAAAATTCAATTGTGACATCTTTTGAACATCAACCAAGCATAATTAATAAGAAACCTTTTGTTGGACATGTTCATTCAAACAATTCTTTCCAACATGTAAATACTGATGAGGTATCATAAACCAGACCCATCAAGCAATGCAAGTTCAAATCCAAAATTTTAAAGAATTTGTTTAAAAAATTGGATCAAACAAATAATTTACCCATGTCTAGAAATGGATCACCCCAAAAAAATCATATGGATGATATACCTATTTCCCCTCAATACATTGACCTTCAAGAAACATCCATGTTTCCCTCTACTCCTTCATCCCTATAAAACTTCACAAGTGAAATTTCCTCCTTCCCCATCAAGTGATTCTTCCAACAATGCAACCTTCCAATGGCTATCCACGAAAGACATCCAAGATAGTCCTATGCATAGCCCAAGTTCCTTTGAACCAATTCCACCATGTCCTCCCATTTTAATCAAGCCTATTCATGAGATTCCTATCCAAATTCCATCTTCATCATATCAAAATGTTGATCCCTTTCAAGAACCCCCCTTGCATGTCCAAAGTGATATCCCATGTCAAGAGGATGATAAAAATAATGAAGAAACATGTCTAAAAACATATCAATATCAAGACCCCTTCAATGAACAATTCTATCCTATTGTTGACCAAGACCCCATTTCCCTTCAGCCTCATGATGATCCCACTATCCTTATCCTCCCTATCCAAAATGATCCTTTTCCACCTCAAGAGAAAAATATCCTTCCAAGTCCCATTGACCTCCCACTTCCCAAGATCCCTTTCCAAGCCAAGATCAAGGTGTCCCTTCACCTTCATGTTCTCCTCAAGATCACATCATCCCTTCAGATCCCCCACAACATCCTATCCTACCAGATGATGCTGTCACTACTCATACTCTATCGTAGGATCCTATTGTTCCTTGTACATCTATGCAAGTTTTTCATGAACCCCTTACACTTCAAATGGGTTCCCCTAGTTCTATCAAGTCTAGTCCACCTCATGGTCCTATAAGTCCTTCCATATCATTCACACCTCATAATAATGGACTCGTGTCTTGTAGCAAGTATCTTACTGGTCAAAGAAAGCATTATCAAGTCAAAGGATTAGACCTCCATGCAAAAGGTATATTCAAACCCTTACATGTCCAAGAAAATTCAAATGGCCATGGTCTTAATAAAAAATCTACATCTCAAGGTGTTGGTATCCCTTCAAAATCCAAATCCAGATGTATACCTCCCCCTTCAACCCTTCCATCCATCTTAGGTCCATATATTCCTTCCTCCACTAGCTCACAATCCCCTTACCCTTTCCCACATGCAAGTCAGCAAAGGCATACACCCTAGAGAACCTTCCATCCATCCAAAATAACTCCATACAATTCCTATCCATCGATGAATTCCATTCCCTTTCAAAGAAATTTGGATGCCAAACATAAAGTCTACAAGTCAAGCAATCCACATGCTATCAAGGATCAACATGTCCAGTATAATTGACATGTACAAAAGAAGAAAAATTTGATCCAAAATAAAAAAGATTTATCAAAAAGGCTACAAAGGCCTATAGAGAAAAAATCAAAGTCAAAAGCCATATGGGTTCCAAAATCTCTTATACAAGCAATATATTCAAAGGACCCACAAAATAATGAAAAATAAAAAATCATGTGGATTCCCAAGAAGCTCCTTGAAGCATAGAGTCTTAATGAAAAATCCAAATTGGCATCCATAATTGCTATCCCTCCAACTAAATGTCTTCCATCTTCCAAATCCATTTTGGGTCCTTGTGTCCCAAAATCCATATCCATTCCTTCATTAATCCTTCAAAATAAAAAATCTCCTTTCCCTCTATCACTCCATCACCCCTCAAGGTGTGTGCCAATGTTGTTCTTGCATCCATTCCCTTCCACTTCAAATAAAGATGGCATACATTCCCTTCATTATCCAACACCTATTTTCCAACCTTTTACCCAACCTATCCAATCCCTTGCATAAAGCTTGTCCCATCCTTATCTAATCACCCACTTCATATCCCTTTTTCATTATCCTACCAACATCTTTGCACAATATCTTTCAAAAGCACATTTTAGAGAGTAAGGTGCTTGAGTCCTCTGTCCATGTCACTTCATGGGTCCAGTTTTTTCCAAAATGTCAAAAAAAGTCAAAAAATGAAAAAGACAAAAATAAAAAAACAATGAAAAAAGGAAATAGTTGCCTTGATGAAAACCTGGCAAACAGGCATCTTGACAACACAAAAAAAGAGTCAAGAGAAATAATTTCGTCTAATAGTGAGAACCTGGCAAATAGGCACTTTGGGCAAGTACCATGATGAAAACCTGGCAAACAGGCGTCATGTGTAATTCTATGAACTTCTTGCAGTCTATACTTGGGGGCAGATGTCATTGGCATTATCCTCCATTATCCCCAACATACCCTCCATTATCCCCAATATGTCCTCCATTATCCATTATCCATTATCTTATCGCCTTTTCCCCAATTTTGATCTTTGCATGGTTATAAATCTTCCTTGAAGCATCACATGTCCTATCTGCTTTACATTGTCTTGATCCCTTTGGTCTACATTTCCTATCCTATCACAACTTTTCATCCACATTCCATATACCTTCTCATTATTTCTAATTGATCTTGCATATCCTATCAATATCCTATCCTTATCCTATCATTTTTATGTTCATATCCTATCATTATCCTATCCAAGTCCTAACATTATCCTATCCAACTCCATATCTTGGTCTTGATGTAAAATAAGGAAGTTCAATGCAAAAAAATGTTTTTCAAAGAAAAACCTCTTGACATGTCCATTTATCGCATTCCATCCACTACACTATTTTACTTATCCTATCTTTGTCTTAACAAGTCCCTTTGCTTGGCACATAAAATTGTTATCCCATTTCTTGGATAGTCCTTGGCACCTAACCAGATCCAACACAATGCCCCTTGGCCTTCCTCCATCTACTAGTCCATTTCTCCTTTCAAAATGTCCCTCCCTTGCTAGACACTAGGGGCAATTTCAAAAAATCCTAAAAATCCAAATAAGCAACTAAAAAAAAATCCAAAAAAATCAAATACAATCCTGAAAAACAATTCTAAAAATCAAATATGATCCTAAAAAAAATTGCTAAAAATCAAATATGATCCTGGAAAAAGACCCTAAAAAATCAAACATAATGCTGAAAAACCCTAAAAATCATTAAAAAAAGTCTTGAAAAAAGATCATCACAAAAAATTCAAATATCTCAAAAATCCTAAAAATTGCCAAAATATCTTCAAGAATTTGCAATAAATTTGTACATACTTGTCTTCTTTTTGCGAATTGAACATCATGTTTGCAAACATCAGTAGTAGAATCATCTATCCATGCTTAACAAAATCATATTCTCACAAGTGAGGTCTGAAACAATGAGATTCAACATTCAATCTGGTTGGACCTGTTCAATCTTTTGATCTTTTCTACCAATCAATCTGTCCAATTTATCAATCAATTATCAAATTAGTCAATTTGCAATCTAAGCTATCAATCAAAGAACATTTAATACAAGTAACAAAAGATCAAAATAATAGTTGGCTCACATTGTTTCAGTGATTATATTTTCTTTTCCTTTTTGATCATGTTCCTATGCTACTCGATGATATTATTTGAACTTATGAGAGTAGCCGGGATGGTTCATGACTAGTTGCTTTCACTTTATCTTTTTTTTTTCTACCTGTTTGATGATCTTATGAAATTCATGGGCATGTCTGCTACATGCTTTCGGGACAAAGAAGATCATCCTCTATCTGCATCATGTTTGTTTACGCAAAAAGGATGACTTTTTTGCTCTAGCTCTTGTGCCATGATGCGCCGCATCCACTTTTGCAATATCAAAATAAGCTCTTATAACACAAGTTGCACTTTTGAAAGCCAACATCTTTATACTAACATTTCTGCATCTAAATTTCTGCTTTCTGCTAATAATTCTTCAGTCAGTCCTTGTAGTTGCCTTGGTCTAGTACTCTGGTATATCAAAAATAGGTGCATCCTGCATGCATGCATTCATAAACTGGAAAAACAACAAAAACATGTGCATTTTGCATTCATTCATAAATGAGCACAAAATTCAAAATATACATTTACATTTTGCATTCATATTTTTCAAAAAATAAAAGGACAAAAACAAATCTTGCATCCATAACATATATTATTGCGTAACAAAGGTAATACATTGAAATACATAAGC
>MU227884.1:368926-384601 GCA_018584345.1 Thuja plicata
TATATATATATATATATATATATATATATGTCTCAAAAAGTATCAGAGTACAAAAATCAAGGTGTCTGTATACACTGAGGTCCGCAGGCTCATAATATATGACATGTCTATCAAAAGTGTCCCTCTGCTAGAGAGACCTCATATCAATCCCTTCTCTCTTGGTCCTCCTGATCCCTATCTTATCTAGAAGATGAGGCTCCCCTATTTTATGCCCTATCTATCATGATCTAGGTGGCCCCCTCGGTCCCAACACTCCCCCTTTGCTCTGTGTCCTACGGGAGTGTGATCTGCTGGATGACGCTCTATAACTCAGTGCCCACTGATCTCATGGCACATCTTGTTCATACATCACTTTCCAACCCCTCTTCTCCTCCTGGGAATCCCATAGCATCCCTGCAATATCATGCACATCTACATCTATGATGGTACTAATAAATTGGTTTGACTCCTCCTCATCCCCATGTGCCCTAGCCATAGTTGCATCCCTCTCTGCTATCAATCTATCCATCTATGTTGTAAATGATGCTCGCTCGGCCATCCATGATGCATGATCTATAGTCCACGATGCACGATCTATAGCCCATGCTTCTTTATCTATATCTCTCTAATGCCAACCGGTCTATCTGGCTCATAAGCTCTGCGATGCACTATCTCTGATCCTCAAATCGGTCGTCAGGACCCTGTATGTCATCCTCATGTAGTGGCTCATCCCTATCCTCATCCATATGCATCGGCATATCACTAAGATCCCTTTCTACATCATCATCCTCCTCCTCTCTCTCGTCATCATCCTCATCATCCTCGTCTGACTCCTCCTCATTACCCTCCTCATCCTCATCCTCCTTGGTGCTCTCATCTTTAGGCATCTACACTATCGGTACTACCACATCTGGATCTGTCAAAGGAACATGCTTGTGCTGAGTGAACCATCTATCATACTCCTCTATAGTCCCTATGTATGAAATATCTACACCAACTCCCCACTGTATGGGTTGTAACTGCTTGAACTTTGCATATGCCACCTGAGGCCTGAGTGCTGCACCCCATGTCCTGGCCTTGGCCCTTAATCGAGAAAACAAAGTTGTACCTGTCAGTACTCCCTGTCTCTCTCCAAAATGTTGGTGGAATCGCTCTAAAATATGAATCTCAATAACCATGTGATCCATGATGAACCTCCCAATGAGGTATCTCTCATGTCAGAAATACAGAAGGTGCTCCATGTCATCATCCCATTCGGGGAAATCTTTGTATGGGCACCATATAAAATCCCTGAGCAGATCTATCTCATGATGAAAGTGCAATGTATATCCTAGTGGCCCCTATGCTAGTGCCCCTTGATAATAGTAGACATGTGTCATATCTAGAAAAACAACCCTCTGAGCAATGGGTTGGGACACATCTATGTGCTCGTATGCCCACACCTACACTAATGTGATCCCACTTCTGATCGATAGTCCTCCTCTGTATGCCAATAGGTGGAGCTGATAATAGGTCATCACCAGCATGCATGGTCCCCACGTGAACATTTTACCCTCCATGATCATTCACTTGAGGACCCTCCCCTAGCCAATAGGGAACCCATCACCTCGTTTGTAGGTACCAATAGACATGTGATAACCCTGCATATAACTGCAATCAATCTATCGTGTTGTCTCGTGACCATCTCCCACCGGATCTCGTAGGCCCGGATGTCTAGGTCATCGTCATCACTCTCGAATAGTCTATGCAGCACCAATCTACCTGTCATGGGATCATACTCTACCAGTTCTCCATGTATGGGAATCCTAAGGATGCACCACACATCCTCTAACGTCACGGTTGCCTCCCAGTCGGCAAGTGGAATGAACTCATCTTCGAGTGCCACCGTTTTGCTAATGCTATGATCAAAACCCAATTTTCCCTAATCTTAGGCATATATGTGATGTATTAAAATCCTAGCAAGGCTAATATCTATCTCTCATGACTACTCAATTGATGTCGTATATCTAGACACGCTAGTCTGTTCTCCCGTGTTTGTGGAACTGCAAGCTCCTCCTGCGATAACCAGGCAACTTTGGTCAACTTTCTATACTTTTTGTTTCTTTTTGACCAACCTAAGACCTATTTTGACCTAGTTTGACATAATATTTACCTTTTCCTAGGGTTTTAACCAGTTTAGGGAAGTTTAGGGTGGTTTAGGAACCCCTGGACCCCATTTGAAGACCTTTCTGACCACCTGCGCAAGTTGGCTTACCACATGCGCAAAATGGCTTCTCACCTGCACTGGATGCATAGGTTGTCATGACACCTATGCTAGCTGCATATGTGGTCATCCCACCTATGCTAGCTACACAGGTGGGCATGTGACCTGTGTAGGTGGGCACACGACCTGCACAGGTGGCACGTGTGAGCCCTGTTTGACCCTGTTTGACCCCTAAAACAACCTAGAAAAGTGTGAAAAGATAGAAACCACTGAGAGGCTTATATGTACTCACCTTAGGTCCCATTTCAGCCGACCATGGGTAGCTACAAACTCGTTCCCCACGCTGATTCTCCGCTGGCACTTGATCCATCCTCCTTACTCCAAATCTCAATTCTTCCAAATGTGAGAGTGAAAATGAGCTCCAAAACCCTCTTCAAGCCCTTTTATAGCCTTTTGGCTACCTAGATGGATGTGCGACCCTTGCATTTTGTATTGGTCGCAATGCTTTTGACACTCTGAACCCATATCTTTTGCGTTTAACCTCTAATTTTTGATCTGATCGTTGTTATGGATCCGTCTCGGCATTGTCGACAAATCAACCTATCATTTACATTTTTCAGACGATGTCTTGAGGGGGCACCTATGTATCCCGCTATCATTGGGGCATGTTTTAATGTTATTTTCTTCAGGATTCTTTGACACAACGCTCATAATCACATTGTATCAAAGAGGGCCAAAATGTAGACACCTGAAAATGGTTTGAGCTTGGTGGCCTATGTGTTTTAACATTTTTAGCATTACAATCGAAACGTTGTTTTTATGACCTAATTATTCCTCTATGTTGCACATATGATCTTTATTGTATGGTGATGTTGTGTCTTTCATTGATGATTGAATATTGCAAAATTGTTCAATTATTTATGAACAATTCTACTCTCTTTGTCAAATCAATCATTTTCCAAATCATTTTCGATCAACCCTAAACCAATCCTATTCAATCCTAAACCATTCCAAACCTTCCTAAACCAATTCAAATCCATCCTATTCTATTCCTAATCACTTGCAGAATTGTTTGGACTCATTCCGACCATTCTGGGGCATTGTACAAGATCATCAATGCCTAATTAACCCAATTTCTAAACCGATCAAAACCCTATTTCAATTCGATCAATCTTGTCATAATTTTAGGAGAATTATCCAAGATAATCAATGCTTTGTATCCCCTTAATCAAATATTTGATAATATTGTCAAAGATCATCAGTGTTATCGCTATCAATCTATCAATATCAATTCAATAGTGTTGTTCATTATTGTCAATACTATTTCTGATCATCATTATTTTAGGAACATTGTACAAGATCATCGATGTTTCCCCATTTCAATTTCAATCCTATGACACCATCAAAGTTCATTGGCACTTTTCAATCATTTCCAATCATCATTATGTGAGTGCATTGTCAAAGCTCATCGATGCCTCATGATTTCCTAAACTATTTCAAAAACCTCAGAATTGATCCTAAACCTTATCAATATTATCAAAATCATTTCAATTCAACATCAACACCTTCAATTTGACCTGTAATTCACTAATTTCCCCCTTGGGATGAATAACCCATAGTTTATCCCTAGGTCCTAATTGAATAAATAAATAAACTTTACTTATTCCCTTTTCCCTAAGTCTCCAACAATTAATTAATTGGCTAATTTCAATTAATGAGATTTTCATAAATCTAATTATGGATTTTGTGAGGAATATTGAGGATATTGAATTATTAAATGGCTTAATGATTCCTAATCCTACCTAATTGCCATATCCCTTAATTGAGAATTCACATCCCTATTAAGGTGCTTCATGAATATTCTCAATATCTCCTTATTTGATCTCCCCTATATCATGCTTCCTAACATCTCACCAACCAAAATCTGCATTTATGCATTGATTTTGTGCAATCTCACCTAAATGACTCTCATTTTCTATAAAATGGGATGCATTTCAATCTTTCAAGGTTAGAACACTATCTTCTAGTATTCTCATTGCAAACTTGTGCTTTCAAAATTCTTTGTGCAATCTTGTTATTGTCAAAGAGCCACATCAAATCTGATTATGGAGAAGAAAGAAGGACATGGGAGCTTCATTTGAAGGGAGTTCTTAGAGTTTTTATGCTTTATTTTTATGAAATCTTGTTTTGAATGGATTTCATGATAGATTAGAAAGGTTATCATATTATTTAGGGTTTGTGGTCTCCTAGATATGCTAAATATGCCTTGTTCTATTCTTACAACATCGGGAAAGAAACACAAGATAAATTAAGGCAAGAACATAAGAATGCACACGTATTAGAAGCTGCCAAGGAGATTTTACAAAAAAGTGTTCTTGACTTAGATGTCAATGAATCAACCCCCATCATTGATCAACATGCACTACTCACCAAGGAAATTAACAAACCTAACATTGATGTCAAGATGGAATTGGAAGAGTGAGCTAATAAGACAATACAATACAAAGTTACCAAGAAGATCAGCTAGGCAGTGGCAGTAAATAAGGTAACGCTGTCTGAATTTGTAAATGGTTTAGAAAATGTTATATCTGAAGCCATTACAATTCTACAATAGTTGTGCATGTTAGATCACTTCACTAATGAGATTAGTGAAAAGATAAATAAAATAGATCAAGATAAAAAAGATAGTGCAAATAGTCTATCAACCGAGCACCATGCATTGTAGATGCATTAAAAAAATGTTCTCAAAAACCAGCGGTTCAGACTAGACTTGAAGAAAGAAGAAGATAAAATTAGAGAAGAAGTAACCGAGCTACAGGAAACGTTACTTCTGCATTTGGCTATGATGCAAAAACATGTGACATTGGTAAAGATTTGATTTCCACCCCAAAATTTTTAGTAACAGAAAGCATATATGATATACATGCTCATATCAACTTAGAGCTACTACCCTAGAGAATTTAAAAGAGTAATGGGAGAAGCTATTGGAAAACCTCAAGAGTTCCCATCCTAACATTTTTGACAAACTGTAAGTTCTATTCCTTTTGTCATTATTTTCAAAAAAGGGGGAAACATATGTATATAAGTATCGTAAAGGTGGATACTATAATCAGAAGGAGTTCATATACATATACCGAGCATGTACAAAGGGGGATTCATCATGTATATTATGTATAGTAATAATTTTTTAATACTAATGCCAAAGGGGGAGAATGTTACTCCAATTGAGAATTGAAGTTGTAATTAGTATTCAAGAACTCAAAATGGACAGTCGGTAATAGGAAAATCAAGACAGTTAGTATAATCACTAATGTGTAGAGTTAAATGAGAGCTCTGATCACACCCAAATTTAACCGAGCATAGTAATTACAGAGAAAATAGACTTTTCTGAGCAGTAGACAACACCAAGAGACAACATTAGCCAAGTGGACTACAAGCCACATAAAAGTTTATTATGGCACATCTTTCTATGTAACAACTTTTTGCTGACCTAGACAATGGTTTACAATGATCAAGGAGAGAATTAATTATGGATTTACAACTTTAATTGTTTATATCTCCTATGTTGACATTATCAAGGTAAATTATGTACACCGTTGATCTTAGGTTAGGGATGTAATTATGAAGCCCTAATTAGGTCATAAATTTTGATATATATAAATGTATAGATGTCATTTTTGTAATGTATGTTTATTAAGCAATGATCAAGTAACCGCCATACTACAGACATCAGAGATCAGACAAGGATTTTAAGGATAGAGACTACAATACAGTATTAAGTTATTAGAATAGAGGTAAGGCTACCGAGCAGAACAAAGCAAAAGGTATTATCATTCACATTGAGGTGATATGTTTTTTATGTACTCAATAGATCTGTATCACCGATATTGAGATTGTATATGTTTCAGATCACATTTTTGTTACTCTCTAACAATTGTAGTAGACCCCAAAATCTCTTAACAAAGTAGACTTAACCATCTTTTTGTAAATCTCTTAACCGAGTGCACACATACTTTGTGTTGCTAAATTCTCTCATGAGGTAGATCTAATGGATCTTATTATTACTTCTAATAGGGTAAGATCATCAGAAGTGATCATTCTTTCTAAGATTTAACATTCTACTTTATTTACTGTAGTAGTGAAGTTTTGTGGGTCTCATTCCCACCGCAGCTTTTACCTTCTAACAGGGGTTTTCTGCTATACCAAAATACTAGTGTCATGAGTACTTAATTTCATGAGTGTGTATTTTTTACTTTACATGCATTTACATTTCAGTAGTGATACTATATGTTTGGTGTATGCAATCTACTCACTTGGTAATTACAAAAAAATTGATTAAAAGTTTTTAAGGTAACTGATTCACACCTCCCCTCTCAGTACACACCTCTGCATTATCCCAACAGGTACTTCTCCTTTTTTAACATCATTTGATTTTTCATTTGCCTTGATCATGGATCATCTTTTGACATCTTATGAATATGTATAGGAATGTGTGAATGTAGATGTAGATAGGTCATTAGATATCAGTTATTGCTTAGATCTTCAAGATCTAACCCATCTTCATCATGCAAGATCTTGAGCAGTTTGTGAGCTAGAGTGGACTCAACATATTCCTTTTAATAGGAAATGACTTGTATCACATTATCTGTTTATATTTCACTTATGCATGAATAGATGTAGCCATAAGTTATTTAAGGTTGGCTATGCTCACAATCTGTGTGAGATCTTTTGATTTGGTTTTATTTCCTTTCTTCACATTCATCCCATTCATGGTTGAATTTTGTATATGATCCATTATATGTATGTCATTTCATTGGATAGCTTGCTTTCCTTTCTTTTTCTTTTCATGTAATTTTAGCTAAGCTCAAGAAATGAACTCAAATTTAATTGAGATCATATAAAAATTTGCAAACTAAGGTTCCTTAGCAAGCTCACTTAGTAAATAGGTTAATAATTGCCACCAATTGAATGAACATAAAAATGGGGTAACATTTATGGCGAACTCAGCTAAGTTCTTTCCTCATAAGAACATTTTGACCAGTTTTGTACTGTATCCATTGGCCATGGAGTCTCTTGGCACCCATTGAAGAACCTTGGCTCAAAACTAAAATCTTAACAACTCCTTTTGATAGCAAAAGCTAAGTGGCTAAGATAGATTGGTGTAATTTTGAGGGTCTCAACATGTGGGTATTGATGACTTCTATCAGTGGGCACTTGACTCACTAATACCAATAATTTATGTTTTATTGAAGATGCTTTAAAGATGGCATATATATCTCTATCTTATTACTAACAACTGAAAGCAAGGGAAAAAAACCGAAACACATTTGTTCTACAACACTTAGGCAACATAGAAAACTAAACTGCAAAACAACTGAAAAAAACTAGCTACTAACGTATAGGAGGGTAGTTTTTTTTTACCTTAGTAGCATGACTTAAGGTGAATCCTATTCATAGGAATGGGTAACTCTTCTCCATCTAGAGTGGACAATTGGAAAGCATTGTGAGCCTTTCACTTTGTGATCATGAAGGGCCCACTCCATATTGCATCAAATTTGGTGTGCCTCCTAGGCTTACCTTTTAATTCATCCCACTTAAAGACCAAATCTCTCTCATTGAAAGATCTAGTCATATCTTTCTTGTCAAAAGTCTTCTTTACTCAAGCATGATGAGATTCTAGATTTTCTAGGATTAGCTTTCTTATTTCCTCAAGATCAATCAATTCAGCAAGTCTCACTTGCATAGAATCCTCTTGCATCAATTCAAGTTTCTTAATAAAGTTTAGAGTAGGCATTTCAATAGAAACAAGAATTCTAGCTTCTCTTTCGTAAAAAAATTTTTAGAGAGAATTACCTATGGATATTTAGGGGGTTATCCTGTCTACCCATTAGGCCAACTCTAGCTTGCTGTGCCAGTCTCTTTGGTTCCCATCAAAGGTCCACTTGATGATCCTTAACAGGTTCTTGTTAGTATTAAAAATAATGTTATGTTTTATTGCCCACTCATAAATATTCATCCCAAGGAAATCTAAGGCATTGTTTGAGATGATAGAGTCAGGTGTCCCAAATATTGCCACAATGTCCTGGTAGAAGTTAAGGATAGAGATTTCATTTGCATCCTTCAGTTCCACAACCTCTATCCATTTAGTAATGTAATATGTGGCTGTAAGAATCCACTTATGACAAGCACTAGAAGGTAGATTGATGGGGCCAATGAAATCTAGCCCCTGTTTTATGAAGGGTTGTTCTAACTTGATAGGATGCAAATGAAAGGCTACCAACTTCTGTTTTCTTGCAAATGAAGCACAATTCTTATATTATCACCCAAGAAAAGGCATCCTTATGTAGGTTGGGACAATAATATCCTTCTCTCATCACCTTTAGAGTAGTAGTCCTTGCTACAAAATGGCCTCAAGATGCACCATCATGAAACTCTTCAAGAATTATGTCTATATGATTTGGCTCAACACACCTTAGTAAAACACCATTATAACATTTTCTATACAATACACCATCCCAGTTGACAAAAGGGATGGCCTGAAGCCAAAAATACCTTCTTTTGGCTCTTTCAAGACCTTCAGAACACTCACCAGTTAGGAGGTAGTGTTTCATTTCTTATATCCAACTTGTAGGATCAACATTGTGTTCTGAATTCTTATTTATTAGGGTAACCTCTTCTTCTGATTGATTGTTGTCATCTTGTCCTTCTACCATTTTTTCACATAATCCATTACCTCTTATCAACTTGGTAACCTTGATTTGGACATCATATTCCATCACTTTAGTAATCCACCAGACTCTTTTATGGTTCAAATCCTTGTTCAAAAGGAATTCCTTAATATAGGGGTGAGCAACCATGAGATGAACTATATTATTGGAAAGAAAATGCCTATTTTTTTCCAAAATTCTTACCACTGCTAAGACATGCTTCACCACAGAGGTGTAGTTAAACTCATATCCATCTAAACCTTGACTGTAGAAGGCCACTAATTGCTTCTTCTTGTCAACATTTTGCTAAACTAACATGGTAGATATGGTGTCAGTATTCCCAAATACATAAAGAGTGAAATCCTTTGAAAAATTGGGTTTTATTAGAGTATGGGCATATGTTATTGCCTCCTTCACCTCTTCAAAACAATTTTTACCTTCACTTGTAAAGTGAAAGATTACATTCTTCTTTAACATCTATGTCATAGGATTAAGCAATGATGCAACATTTGGAATGAATCTCCTTAGGAAATTAATTCTCACTAGGAAGCTTTGCATCCCCTTCTTGTGTGTCGATAATGGAAGTGCTAGGATTACACTTATCCTTTTAGGGTCAATGGTTGTACCCTTTTTAGAGACAATATGTCCCAGAATCCTACCTTCATGGATAGAAAAGATGCACTTCTTTGGGTTCAATGAGACTCCAAAATCCTTGCATCTCTCAAAGTTCTGTCTCAAAAGAACCAAGTTTTGATCAATATTTTTTGAAAAGACAGTTATGTCATCTAGATAAACCAAGACAAAATTATACATTAGACCAGAAGATTCAATTTCCATGGCTTTCTGGAAGGTTGCACCATCATTAGACAACCCAAAGGTTATCTTCCTTTATGCCACGGTACCCCACTTAGTTGTAAAGGTTGTCTTATACTAGTGCTCCTCTTTTAACAAGATTTGATTGTATCTAGAGAAGACATCTAGCAATGAGATTCTATCAGAATCTGATACAAACTATAATATTTTCTCGATGGAGGGTAGTGGGTGGTGATATTTATGTGAGGCCTGGTTCAAATCCCTGAAATATACACATAGTCAACTTTCACCATTCTTCTTCCCAATAGGAACCAAGTTATAAACCCAGGAGGTATGCTTGATAGGGAATATGATGTTAGCCTCAATCATCTTTCTCAATTCTTCTTTCATTATTATCTCTAACTTGGGGTTAATATGTCTCTTCTTTTGTCCTATAGGCTTAGCATTAGACTCAAGCTCGATAGTGCGTTGAGCTATCTGAGGGTTAAACCTTTTCAAGTTATAGTACTCCCATGTAAACACATCATTAAATTCCTGACACAATGAAAAAAAAGATTTCTGCTCAAGGCATGTGCATACCTTTCCAAGCTTCAATAATTTATCCAAATGTATCTTGATGGGTTGATAGTGTTCCTCCTTCACAGTCATGATTGCTTTATCTTTCCTAACATGATCATCAGAGTTAAAGATAGACTCACGGGTGACCAACCCCTTGGGTAACTTTTTAGTCTTCAAATGCAACATCTGATCATTGTATTGATGCTTATATTTACTCTGATTAACACTAGAGAATTCACCTTCTTCCTATAGACACCTAAATTTGACCAGGTGTATCTTAAACATCAAATTTATAAATCTCAACCAATTTCCCCAAATCTCATCAAAATGCTTTAAAATGGATCAAAATAAAATCAAATGGACATTTATCAAGCAAAGCGGACAAAAAACAAATTAAATCAAAGGATTACATAATCACAAAATCAAATAATTAAATTCAAGCCTAAAAGGGATTAATCAAATTATGCAATTGATTTTAATCAATTAATTGTATAGTTTAAACCAAAAATCAAATCCAACCCATTCACCCTTACATGGCTAAATTAATTAAATGATTGAATTAAATAATTCCTAATTTCTTTGAGGACAACCACTTAATTTTCCCTCCATTTGAAAACACCTCAAATCTTTTTACTCAACTAAGGCTTGACCATGATCAATTCACTCTACCCCCTACCCTTGGGAAGTTGCTATAAATACAAGCCATTTTATTTGTATTTGGGATCCAAGAAATTCAAGAGCAAAGCATCCTTGTTATAGGAATTTGGAGAGCGTTTGATAGTATTTGATAGTATTTCAGTATTTGCATAGCATTTAGAGTATCATTTTGAGAAGCATTTGTTGATTTCATAACATGAATCATGAGCATTTGATTGGAAAGCACACATATCTTTGAGCATTTGAGCTAGATTAGAGCATGTTTATCCATTTTTCTCATTCTAGGATTGTCCTTGAGAGAGATTAAGGCCGAGAGCTCTCTTAACAAAGCTTAGATAGAGAACCATGAGATGTCAAGGATTTAACTTCAATTCTTAGATTAAATTGTATTTTCTTTCCATAGATTTGTTGTTATTGGTCCTAATTTCATGAAGGTGTAATCTCACACACACAAATGGCACCCACCGTGGGGCTTTAGGCCTCATTTCTAACATTTTTATCTTAAAATTTTGTGTGTTTTGCATCATTTTTCTTGTTATTTTGCAAGAAACAGGAGAAGAGCCACCTATGAAACATTCAGAGCTGCCTGTAAGCACTAAATAACCGTGTACAAAGTTTCTTTCATTCTTAGGCCGCCTATGAGATAAAGTGTACCACCTGTGAGATAAAGTGTGCCACCTAGATCTGTAAAGTGTCACCTGTCAGACACCAAAGACCGCTTGTGAACTTCCAAGAGCCGCTTACTAGCAAATTTTGACCGCACTTTTCACTTTCTGTGCCGCCTATGATTTTTATTTGGCCACCTGTGGAATTTCTAGAGCTGCCTATTAAGATTTAAAAGACGCTTTCAAAGTTTTTATTTAAGCTTAGTAACAGTTAAAATCCACGTATTAGCTGTTAAATGCCGCGTAGATATTTTTTCTTCAAATCAAATTTCTAATGATTTGCTCACTATTTTAACTCTCTGTGTTTTTCATTGCTATAGATGAAAAATCATCTGAAAGTGCAGAAACTAGAGAAGCGAGTCACAAGGCCTAGCAAAGAGGTAAGGATTAAAACTAAACATGATAAAAAAGAGCATGCATCTAATCTTTTGGAAAGCTTAAAAGAAATGGAACATCTTTATGATCATTATGTCAAAGTTTTCTTTTCTTATAGAAAAAAGTTTCCTACTCTTTGAATAGATTTTCATTTCTAGTTCTTTGAGCTTGATTTTGTACAAAATTTGATTAAAAGAGAGCTTAGGAGTGATTTATCTTTTGAGATTTCCAATTTTTTCTTCACTTTTTATTTGTTGTATTGACTGACTTGTTGGAGGAGCCAGAGTGGGAACGATCGCCACTAGGTGAGTTGAAAATAAGTGCAAATCAATCAAAAATGCACCTAGCCTTTGCTAGCTTCAAAAATGAGGTATTTATCTTATCAAGCTTGCATTGATTAAATTGTGGCATTATTTTAAATCTAGCATAATCAGGGAAATTCTTCTAATTGTCTAAATTGAACAAGCATTAGGCATATGCTCTTCAGTTTTTGAAGTGAATCAAAAATCCAAACGTACAAAGTCAATTTAGTGCAAAGACAAGGATAAGGAATTGAACCACACATTTCAATTTTAAGAACCTCCTTGTTAAGGGGTTGAAAAAGAACAAACTTGCTTGAAGTGTTTGGAACAAAGGAAGACAATAGGGATATGATCTTCACTCTATGAGTGAATCAAATTCCCAAACTTGTTGGACTAAGTTCAATTTTTTCTTTCCATATACATGCTAGATAGAATAAAGATTTAGAGGGCCTTCCTCCCGAGAATTCCTTTACAAAGGCAGTGAGAGGGAACAACCCAAAGTGGGAGATAATCACTTTTTTTGCGATATCATTTGACCAACTATAAAAAAATTCACTTTACCTTAATTGGAAAGTGACTAAACCTTGTGCAAGTCATCCTCACTTCCTCGATTAGTCCTTTAGGATTGTGCAAAATCATACTTTCGTGCATGTGGGAAGCCTGCAAGGGGGGTAAAGGATCTAGGCAATATTTAGAACGAAGGTGATTTAAAACCTTGTTAAAATAGAAAACCTACCTTTGTAGAGCCATTGTTAAAAGCCAAAATTGTTTGACTCTAAGGTAGATTATTTGGAAGAAATTCTTGTGCATACCCGTAAAAACATCCGAGAACATACACTTTAGTGTTGTTTTAGGGATATGGTACAATTTTGATGTGTGTGTTGAGCTTGTACTCTATTTTCATGCAAGATTCTTTCTTAACAAATTTGATCAAAGCCTTTAAAATTTTAAATCCAAAAAATAACAAAAAAATTGACAATTTCAACTTTGATCAGCAAAGAGTCGCGTACCAACAATTTAAAACCACGTAGAAACAATCCTGGACCACTTACAACTTTGAAAGTCCTCTTGTAAAAATTCAAAAGCCATGTAAGCCACTAGAAATTGTTGCATGTCAACAGTTTAAAACCTCCTATCAATAGGAAAATGCCACCTGCTAACTGCAGAGTGCCGCGTACAAGAATTCCAGTGACCGCGTATCAACAATTAAAGTCCCCCTACACACAGGCAAGAACTGCCCAAAAACAAAGAAGGGAAAATAGTGGATATATACAAAGGGTTTGAAAACAAGAAAATTCCATTTTTGGATACCCTTTTGGACGTTTTACCTCTGTGTATACTCAACTAGATCAAAATCTGCCATTATTGGACATTTTGCAAAATCATCCACGGATTGATCACTTAAGTGAGATAAGAGCATAGGCTCTTCATTTGATTTATGTTAATGCTGATTTTTACGCAATCTCATTACATTAAAGCTACCCTACAATCAGACAGATCTTATCTAAGGCAAGAGTGTCCTTTTTCAGGTGATCCTTTTAGTTCTTTAAGACCTTTACAAGAACCCATCAAGGAAATAGATACAACAATGTCTTTTCCATTTGGCCATATAGATCCCGATCAAATCAACCATGTAAACAAGGATATGAACAACAATGGAGGGGGAAATGTTGATGCTTACAACCAAGGATCCAATAAAAACAATAATGGAGGAGAAAACAATGACCCTAACAATCAAGGGTTGAACAATAATAAAAATGGGGGCAACATTGACCCTAATGATGAGGAGTTAACTGATGAAAAGGTTAATGAAGCTATGCAAATTCCTTTCTTCATGAAGCTTATAGAAAATTTTTTGGAAAAAGACAAGGAAAAATACTTTTTAGACCTAGCACAAATGGGTCTCAAACTTCCACATGATTATGATGTCAACAAACTTAAAAAAGAAGAAGCTAAGGCTAATCCCATTGACATCATGAACAAACAATTCCAAATTTTCCAAATGCAATTGGACATGATAAAACAAAGTGGGGTTCCTAAACCCTTTTCTATTGAAGCTTTGTGTCCATTTCCATTTGATAAGTCTTTAATCATGGTTCCATTTCCAACAAATTCTATCTTTCCTAAATATGACAAATATGAAGGAATGACTGATCCTCAAGATCACCTAAGGGAATTTTGCACATTAAGCCTAGAATTCATGCATGACATAACTTACCTTATTATGATATTCCCTAGAAGTTTGGGAGTTATGGAAATAGAATGATTTTTGAAGTTACCCTCCGACATTCAAACCTTTGAAGAATTGGACTCTAAGTTTGTAACCCATTATAATTCCTATAACATCAAACATGATGTTACAATGCTTAATTTATGTAATACCAAACAAAGAGAAGGAGAGGGATTCTTACTTTTCCTACAACTATGGAGAGTGATATTTGCTAGATACCCTTGAAGTGTACCCGAAAAGGAGAAGATGGATATTTTTGTAAACAACTTAAATAATGAAATTAACTATTGATTAAGGCTACAATGTCCTAGGTCATTTCAAGACCTAATTGAGAATGGGGTGAAAACTGAAGAGGTATTGGTAAAAAGTGGAGAAATTAAAATTTACAAGGATAACAAGAATAAAAACAACAACAATACCTCCAACATGAATCAAGATCGCAATCCCCCTAACAAAAACCAAATTTGGATGAAGAATAACAAAAATAAAGGAGTGGTTAATGATGGAGTGGTAGAAGCTAACACTTTAAAGGCCACTCCTTTCAATCTTACTCAAAATTCAGTTCAAGCCAATAATTGGAACCAAGCACCCAAAGTACCCTTTAACAACAACAACACTAATAACAACTTTGGGAATAATCAAGGGGCTTACAAACCTAAACCTTTCTTTGCACCTACACCCAAAATGACATTCACTAACTTGGGTGAACCATTGGAGAATGTATTAAGGACACTTATTGCAAATAAACTTATTGACTTACCAAGGGTTCAACCATATGAACCTCAAATCAAGCCAAATTGGTGGAGTTAGAATAACCATTGTGAGTATCATCGAAATAGGGGACATAAGACCAATGATTGTATGCATCTCAGACATGTGGTACAAGATATCATATACAATGGTGTGATAAAAGTAGAAGGCCCTCAGACTAATGAAGATCACTTGGCCTTTAAACAACCTTTTTATGAACATGAAAAAGGAGACTCTTCCAATTTGAATAATGGAGGAAACAATGGGAATAATGTAAGAGGCAATAATAATGTTAACTTTGCACACACCTATGATAATACTATCAATGCTATATCTGGCCAGGAGAGTACTATCAATGTTGTTGTGATCAAAGATCAACCTAAAGTGGAAACCTCTAATGCCATCACAAGGGGGAAAGCCTCAAAGGTTACCCTAC
>MU227884.1:411225-444692 GCA_018584345.1 Thuja plicata
GCAGTATAAATGAACAATGTAGTATGATGCAACAATTATGCAATGAATGAAGTTGGAATAATATATATTTACAATTGTATTCCCAATGCCACAATGGAATACAATGAATCTTAACAAGGCTACAACTGCAATAGATACTTAGCAGTTTGAATATATATTAATGGCTATCTTTGAAATAACAATATGGAATATGCACATACCCTCGCAAGCTGGCTCCGATAAACAATGAAATATATGTTGTTATGATAGGATAATCAATGGTAGATAGTCCTGTCTCTAATATGCTTGATAGTTTATATGACTTATGCAGTCTTCAATTCTAGGGCCATCTCTGATATGGAATTATGATTTATGCTTGATATATGGTGCCATCTCTGATCTATTGTATAATGCTTGTGCTTCAATCTATAAGGTTGCGATAGCAACCAAAATTCTCAATGAGTGATATCCACAAAGGGAATTGTTTATAAAATCAATAATCAATACACACCTCTCATAGCCGATCATATCATAATATTACTACACAAGAGTCAAATACAGGGATTCTAAAACTTTCAAATGTATTTCATTTCCATACTAGGATCACTCAACTCAAACCCTACATTCATGGAAATGATTATATTCACCTGCCCTAACCTACAGGTTTCATTGGATTCTTGGAAATGCCCTACTCCCGCCCGTGAGTGAACTAAAAAATGAGTCACTTTACACTTTTTTTTTTGTTTATATCCCGTATTCATTGAACTTTTGACAAACTCAGGATCTTTAAAATTTGACGAAATCATGGTCATAAACCAAAAAATAATAATATAACAAGCCAAAAAAGGCCTTGGTCAAAATTAAAGGTAGAAATTAGCTATCAAATGTATTAGTGATGAAAGGGTACAACATATCAACATCCAAACTGATCAATAGGGCAAAGGATTTGATATCATGAAGAAAATGGGGTATAAGGGAAGAGGACCCTTAGGAGTTTGACATAGAGGGTTGTTAGAACCTATTGAACTAGGTTGGAGAGCAAAAGAAGAGAAATTCAGCATAGGTTTTCAACATAAAGCAGAAAGTTCAAGTCCCATGCATGATTTCCGTGCACATATCCATATGGTAGGTTTTGAAAGTGAAGATGATTCTAGGAATTATGAGTGGGATTCCTTGTCTAAAGAATCTTGTCATGAAATAGAGGTTGATACCATTCACACTTATGCAACTCCTCCTAAAGTTGAGAATCAAGAACATGTGACCCAAAGTTTGAATTCAACTCAAACATCAAGTGAACCTCAACAAGTCAATGTAGAACAAGCACCTCCTTACACTCAATGGGTAGGTGAACCTTGGGTACCTTCATGGGTGGGAGATTCTAACCTAGTGTTTAATCCACATGCTTTCTTTCCCATGGAAATCTTAGAGGACTCTGATGAAGAGGATTTTGATCCTTCTTCCATGGACCATCTTGAAGAGGCACATGTCATAGACCTTGAGGATACAATGTATGAACCATAAAAAAAAGTCATGTCCTTAAATCCTTCAAATGAAAGTCCATCCAATGAAACCTTGTCCTTAATGCACCCTGAACTTATTGATTGGGATCTTTCTAAGACAAATGACTTACTCTACTTCCCAAATGATAATGCAATGGCCTTATACCTCAATGCGGTGAACTCAATTCTTCCATCAATGAATTCACTCTAGACATGATGATAGGGGCAAGTGTTCAACCTCTTAATCCAAAAAATGAAAAGAAAATATACAAAAAAATGAGAAGGTCTAGTGGTGAAAACCACCATGTGGCAGTGCTAGACCCAAAATAAGTAAAAATAAAGGATGTTTCCAAAGGTGAAAACCCAACTATGGCACCTAAGGAAGATATGTTGGACACCTTACCAGCTCATGAAGATGAAATATCACCTATACTTATTGAACCCACATAAAAGGTTAACATTGGAACAGAAAAGGATCCTAAATTTATTCACTTGGCAGCATCTTTGAGTCCCTTGGAAAGAAAAGAATTCATTAAATTTTTCAAGAAAAACAAATCAAATTTGAATGGTCATATGCTGGCATGCTTGGATTAGATCCAAGTTTCATAATGCATCATTTAAATTTAAAACCTGGGGTTAAGCCCGTCAAGCAGAAGTTGAGAAAAATGCATCCACATGTAGCCCTTTTAGTCAAAGAAGAATTGGAAAAATTACTCAAGGCAGGATTTATAAGAGTAATTTCATATGTTGAATGGATCTCCAACATTGTACCGGTTACCAAACATGATAAAACCAAAAGATTTTGCACAAATTTTAGAGAGTTAAACCTAGCTTGTCCAAAAGATGACTTGCCATTACCAAGCATTGATGCTATCATGGATCTCACTGATCTCACTGCGGGTCATTCTATGTTTTCACTTATGGATGGATTTAGTGGGTATAATCAAATTTGCATTGCACCAAAGGATCAAGATAAGAAAGCCTTTACATGCCCATGGGGTACTTTTTGTTGGAATGTAATGCCATTCAGTCTCAAAAATGTTGGAGCCACTTATCAAAGAGCAATGACTACCATTTTCCATGACATGATGCACACCTTTATGGAAGATTATGTGGATGACATTCTAGCTAAGTAACATAAAAGAAAAGATCATTTATCCATACTTGAAAATATTTTTACAAGGCTAGAACAATTCAAAGTGAGACTCAACCCAAAGAAATGTGCTTTTGGGGTACAATCTGGAAAACTCCTAGGGTACATTGTTTCTGCAAAAGGCATTGAAGTAGATCTTGAAAAAGTACAAGCAATAATGGACATGGACATTCTAAAGAATATTAGTCAAATGAGGTCACTTCAAGGAAGGCTAAAATCCATAAGGCGGTTCATTTCTCAATTGGCAGAAAAATGCTATTCTTTCACAAGGTTGCTACATAAAGACACCATCTTCATATGGGATGAGGAGTGTGATAAAGCCTTTACATTGTTGAAAAAATACTTGATGAATCCACCTATCTTGATGTCACCAATTCAAGGAAAACCTTTGTTACTCTATATTTCAGCATAGGAAAAATCTTTAGGAGTCTTATTGGCACAAGAAGATGAAGGAAAAGAAAGAGCTATCTACTACTTGAGTAGAACATTGATCAAATATGAATTAAACTATAGATTCATGGAAAGGGCTTGCCTAGTAGGGGTATTTGCCTCTCAAAATTTAAGGCATTATATGTTAATTCATAAGGTGAAGCTCATAGCCAAAATTGATCCCTTAAAATACTTAGTAAAACAGCTTTAACTGGAAGGATTGCAAAGTGAGTAATGGTGCTTAGTGAATTTGACATTGAATATGTTGATAGGAAAGAAATCAAAGGTCAAGTTATTTCTGATCAATTGGCTGAATATCCTCAAGAATATACACATCCTATTCAAGTGGATTTTTTGGATTCTGAAATTGTTAATGTGGAAGCTAAGATATGCACTTTATACTTTGATGGATCTTACACCCAAAATGGTAGTGGAGCAGGCATTCTTTTGATTACACCACAAGGTTACACAATACCAAAATCTTACAAGTTATTGTTCCCTTGCACTAATAACATAGTAGAGTATGAATCTTTGGTCATAGGTATCAAGATGGCCTTGGAATGGAATGTCACAGAATTACAAGTCTATGGGGACTCTCAATTAGTCATCAATCAAGTTAATGATGAATATAATACCAAGGATGAAAAATTGACGCCTTACAAAAGATTGGTGGATGATTGGAAAAAGTACTTTGCTTTGATTACTTTTGAACAAATTCCAAGAGATAAGAATAGAGTAGCAGATGCAATGGCTACTTTGACATCTTTACTTCAAATGCCTGATCAAAATGAAAAGTATGAGTTCTTGGTGGAAGAATTGGTTAAACTAGCATTTGACCTACCTGAAATCCAAATTATTTCCCTATTAAATGGACATGACTCACCATGGTATGGACCCATCTATGCCTACCTAAAAGACCAAACCTTATGTTGGAAGTACAAGATTGGGAAAGTAAGATACTGAGAGGGGGGGTGAATTAGATCTTCAAACTAAACCACTTAAAACAAATTTATCCACATACATACATATATGAATTTAACCTAACATCAAATAGCATCCATAACATCAAATATGTAACTCATAACACAAAATTTTGGTAACCCAGAAACCCAAATAGGTAAAACTGGGGTGGGGATGACACCCACAAGATCTTCACTACTGCAGCAATAAAGTGTGCCTGTTAGGGCTACAAAATCTTGATTGCAATATACAATCTAATTGGTTAAAGATCTATTCTATTAAGAACTAAAGATCATTACAATCTACCTTGTTAAAGGATTTCAACTTACAATAAAGTAAGAACTCGGCTAAGAGATTTGAAGCAGTTTGCTAAAACCACTCTGTTAAGAGATTTAACCTGATACACCTATTAGAATGTTCCAAGTAGTGATCCTTCATTATGCACTCAGATGTTGATGATGAAAGTTTTTGTGATCTTTCAATTTGATGTCTTTTCTCTGCTTATCACTACTCTGTCATTCTACTTGATCTAGGCTTCTTCTTACAAATGACTTAATGTTCATCTCTTATGAACACACAACCCTTCTTTGTATATCTCTTGTTCTTACACACACTCACACACCTTTTTTTTTTAGGGTTAGAAGCCATCTTATTATATCTTTTCAGATCTAGTAGTGAGATCTATATCAACGATCAAGATCTATTATTTATACCTCCAATGCATATTGATTTCCTGATTGGCTCCATGCCATGCATAGTATAAAACAATTAAATGCAAAATTAACTTAGTAGAAAAATATTAAATGCGTACAAATGTCAGCTCATATCTCATACAAGTTAGCCTAAACTCTTTACATCAAAGTTTGAATTAATCCTGATATGTATGCAAAAACTATTGTGCTCGGCACTAAACATCTCTGACGCTCGACACTTAATATTCTACTTGGCTCGGCATGATGTAACTCGGAAACCTAAAACTTGCTCGGCAATGTTTCTCGGCCTTGAATGTTTAGCTCAGCCACAGTGATAACCAACTAAAACTGCCTAAGTAAATGACTAAGTGTGGGTCACTAATCATCAATAGAACTTAGGGATTAACAATCTCCCCCTTTGATATTAGTGAAAAAACACACTTATCATTACAATTCATTCCATCCAAAATGTTTCCTAAGTACATACTATACTCCCCCTAGGAATGTACATCATACTACATACAAAAATTTACGTAGTATACATGCCTTCAAAAAAATATTTACATGGATACCTATTCTGATCTTCTTTATGATATATCCTTTTCAGTCCTGTCAATTTTCCCCTTGTTTTTGTTACTGATTGCTGGTGGGGTCAAGTTATACTTGTCCAAAAACTATTTATGAAGTTGTAAGGTAGACTCAAATGCAGAGTCCCAACTTTCCTTGACAAACTTCATAACCTCTATTTTCACTTCTAGCTCAGCAGCTAGACTTACTAAGCTTTCTGCAGTGGAGAGATGAGAGTCTCTCTTAATCAATTCATTTGCAGATGAAATTTATTTTTGAATGACCTCAAGATGAGGTATCAGACTTTTCTAAATAGTAATCAACTTGGTACTAATCTGACCATCTTCAGCCATGAGCTCGGCTATCCTCCTTTGTGCATAAGTTAGCCTCTTAAAATGTAAGGAGCTAGTGCTAGCATCCATACTCAGTGAACTTCCAGTTGAATTTAGCTCTATTTGCAATTTCTCTAAAGCCTATTGGTTATCCTTTGTGAAGAATTCAACATGAGATAGTCTCTTATACAATGAATAGACATTTATTGCAACTCCTAAAATTTCTACCAGAGAAGAAAGTTCAACCTGTTTTACAGCAATCTCTCCTGAGATTTTTGCAAGTACTTTGTTCTCGAATTTCCTCTTAGACCATTGCAACAGTTTCTCATTAGCTTCAATATTGTCATCATTTACCTTTTGCATAATGTGAACGAACTATTCAAGAATAGGGGCTTGAGGGTTCTCATCTTCCATGTCAAAAGCCTTTACAAATATATCTTTTATGTCATGTAACACTCACTTTTGCTTTTGCTCCATTTTCAGTTCCTCCTGTCTTTTCTTCCTCTTAAGTAACTCCTAAAGAGTCTCAATCTGTTCATAAGACAAAACATTAGGATCCCATGGTGGAATCACAATAACTTCATCTAATGTGACATCTAGAATTAGAGACTTCTTCCTCATAACTTTCCTCCTCTTGAATTCTGGTGAACTACTGCTTGGCTTTGTTTCTACAATACCTTTTCCAGATTCAGTAGTTAACATCATTGCATCTTTAAGTTCAGTCAAAATTGCCTACTGATCAGGCATACTTCCTGTCTTGGTTCCAGTGGGAGTAGATGATGTAGAGTGTGGTAGATCAACCAACACTTACACTACTTCTTGTTCTTTAGGCTCACTATTAGTATCTCTTATCTCCTCACTACTATCTAGAACTGATTTTACAACCTCTAAAATAGGTGAATGCTATACAATTACCCCTTGTTCAATTGTTTTCTCCTTTTCTGCTTCATCTTGAGCATCCTTATCCTCATATTTCTTTTGAGTTCTTTCTTCTTCTTCTATACTCTTCTCTTCTTCAGCCTTAGTTTCCTTGATAGGTGATTCAATAGTTGAGTCCCTCTGCTCATCCTAACCCTCGACATCCAGATTTTTAGAGTCATCATTTGTCACATCAATTGGACTGTCAATAGTTAGATCAACAGTGTTAACTATCTCTGATTGATCTTGTGCATCTGTCCTAGTCTTCCTAGGCTGAGTTAAAATGTGAACTGTTGTTATCTGTGGTATAGGGGTGGATTCAGTTTCCTTATCCTTTGGCTCGGATGTTTCTTCATCAGTTCCCTTTTATTTTGGAATAATCAGTCCAAAAACTTCCTTCCAAATTCTAGTACTCTTTTGTACTATCCCATCAATATCATTCTTCAAAATAGCATAACCTCTCTGTTTAGGTAGAAATTTGTGCTTATACTCTTCAACAAATTTTTCTCTTTGTTTCTTGGTTAGCTCAGGAATGACTTGAGCTACAAAGCCTTGCCTAATTTTTCTCTTAGTTGTGAGTGCAAGTTCCCACTTTCTAGATAGAAATTCATACAACTCACTTGGCACATTGTTTCCTATTGCTGTAGGGGTTAATTTGAAATTACACATTATGTTTAGGAGAGCTTCCTAAACCTTATGTTTGTCTCCTACCTTGAATTTTTCATACCTTATAAACATAAAACCAGAAAACCCTCTAGAATTTCTCAAGTTTTTGCATACATCATGAATATCTATAGGTCTCTTAAATGATGTTGTAGGTATGTTGCTAGGTTCATCAGTTTCAGTCATGTCCTCATCACTTTCTGGAGCCAAGTGCTATTTTATCTTCTTGGTCTTTTAACTTGGCTCGACATAGCCTTTGTTGCAAATTTAGTCTTCGATCTAGAACTACTTTCTCCAATATTATTTGTATAGACTTTAGTATATTCTACTGGTGATGTAGCAGCAGATGCCCTTGTCCTTGGATGATTTGCAATGGGAGGGTTAACTCTAGGTTTTTCTTTACTTGCCTTTGTTACCTTTGCTAATGCTGGCCTCTTCCCTTTTTCCTTAGCAGTGGCCTCTTCTTCAGGTTCACTGACTTCTACTTCTTGTTCCTTAGATACATCTTCTCCTTGTCTAATAGATATGTCTAGAAGTGCATCCTCTAGCTCTTTATCACCGAGAAAGCCAACCATCTTTTTCAGATTTTTCACAATATTTTTCCTTTTTCTTTCCATGGTTCATGCCTTAAGATTCATCAAAATCTTTTCCTTAGCTTCATCAAAATTTCCAAATCTTTTAGATTTAGTATCAATCTCCTCTGCTAGGAGTGTTGTAATAGCTACTGATGCTTCATCAATATTAACTTCATAGGGAAATGGCTCCAGCCATGATACCCTAGGTGTCACAGCCTAAATATAGGTGTAGTCTGTATCCACTAAGAAAAATATCTCATAATAGTGCTTCTCCACAAGTGAATTGAGAATTCTGGTCCTCAACCTCATTGTCTTTTTGAAATCCACAAAATAAATTCCCATAATACTATTGAAATTGTTTCCTAATTGCTAAATACATTTGCTAATCTATAAAGTGATGGGTCTATCCTTCTTCCAGACAATATTTTGTAGTGTAGGAAATGACTTTTGTACATAGAAGAATATAAACATTAACAAAGAGCCAAACTTACATGATGAGCTTTTGGCTTTCCTGATTGATAGTAATTTCTCAGCTAGTTGTGTCAACTGCAGCTCGACAAGCTCATAGGTGTGATTCTTTTTGACTATCTTCCATGCCTGGTCCACGGCTGTGCAGGGAACACTATCCAATCAGCTCAACTAATAGAACTTGTGAGCAATCACTCTCATTCCAAAATCAAGTTCCAAGTTTATAATTGTAGAGATAGTCATTCCTCTATTGTTCCAAACAGCTCCAGTGTTAGCTGCTATCTCTTCTTTACTTTGGTCTCTCATAGTTTGTTTACCGCTAATAACAAGATACCCAGTAACTCACTGGATAATATCTTGTGTGATCTTTACTGGTCCATTGTCCAGCCACATATGTATATTATGAACTAGGCTTAGGACAACCTTAATCCATTCATCCTTGAATTCTATCAAAAAATCTAGGGCACGAGTTAACCCTTTGTCAGCTAAATGTTTGAATTCATCTTTCAAAATTCCATTCTAACACAACTTGTCATAGGAATTTCTCAATTCACTCTTTCCCACTTAGCCAATTTTAACCATGTAACATGATCTAACATTGTGAATCATAAGTACCTTTGGCAGGATCGATGAGAGGGCTCTATTCAAATCACTCAAAATTGCACTTTCTGGAACGACATGAAAGTTTGGTGGTGTACATGCATCACTCCTTACTAGCTTAATTTGATTCAAATCCTCCTCTATTACTTTGACTAGTGTGGAAGAACTTGCAGCCATAATCTCTTGAAGTTAGGGTTCAAAAATGAAGAATAGAGTACCTCAACGAGCAATCACTTCGCACTGTTCAACTTAGGATTGCCGATGGCATGCTGAAAAAATTATCAAAATATACTTCACTAAGATCAAGTCTACAACTTCTTTGATCACTCTATAAATTTTGAAAATCGCAAGGTAAAAGTGAATAATAGACCGTTTGTCCTTATATAGACTTGAAAGGTCAAGATAGGTAAGAATTAAATATTTTTCCCATTTTGTTAGTGCAAGCCAACTATCATTGGTCGACTAACACAACTTACATACCACTCAACTTACCACACTCAGCCATCACAACTTACTTGGCCAACCAACTTGGCATCTATAGTGTAGATATCTCTTCTCGGCACTTGTCACAAACATGTCCTGGTTCATCTTATCATATGCAGATATGGACTTTGGCACATTTACATATTAGGAACTGATGTAATATTTGAAATTTAAATGCAGTTCCTTACATACCTCTATTGCTCAATTGGAGATGGTGTGATCACCTGATCCACTGGATTGGGTGACCTCAGCTTCAATGGATTCACTACTGCTTGGCTCTGTTTTTGTTACCCATGTCATGTTCATCTGTGCTCTTACTTCTTCAATAGTAGGAGCAGAAAATATTGTCCTACACTCTCTCTTAGTGTGACCTATCTTCAAAAAACTAAAAAAGACTAAGCTTCCTTTCATCCAACTCTTAGATTTCCCTCTGACATGTGTCTTTAAGAAATCTTTAGGTGCATGGCCATATTCTTCACAATAATGACAACTCTATCTTGTATTATAATCCCAGTTGTAAGTGTTTCCTCTCTTAGATGCTTTTGTTTGTGTCTTTGATGTCCATTACTGTTTAGCATTGGATCTACAGTCTTGTGCCTTATGACCATGTTTCTGACACTTGTAACAATAACCATTAAATCTTGGTTTGGGGGGTGTATCACTTGCTTCAGCCCAACATTCATGTGATTTATGTCCAAATTTGTTGCAATTAAAATAGTAACCATTAAACTTAGGTTTAGGATTGGACTTACCTTTCTTGCTTTGGCAATTGTTTTCTATATGACCTAGTTTTCCACAGTGGTGGAAAACAGGCTTGTTGTGCTTTTTCTTTTCATTCCTCCTTTCACCATTCTTAGATGACTCTCCTTTCTAAAAATATGTCTTTGGTTCAGTCTGACCTAATCCAGAAGAATCCTTTGACCTTCTTGATGCTTCCATCAGATTCTCAAAATGAGTCAGAGCTTCATTAGGTTTATTCAACCTTTCATAAAGTTCCTTCTCAGATCTCAGATCATCTTTCAATTGATTGTTCTTAGATTTTAGATTTATCATTTCCATATCTTTCCTACTAAGCTCCTGATTTGCAAGTAGCAGTTGATTTTCCATGTCAACCTAATTGATTTTCATCATCTACACATCATGTGTCCTTTCATCAAGTCTGATAGATATCACTCTTTTGTCTTCTTCTACCCTAGTTTTGTCATCTTCAACTTTCTTCTTTTGTTCCAATACTTCACATAGTTTTACTGTCTTCATTTCTTGTTCTCTTTTCAAGTTTATAACTTCTTCACATAGTGCATTGTTCTTTTTCAGTAGATCTAAAATTGCTCCATTGCTCTCAGTAGAATCTTCATTCTGAAATAGATTTCCAGTGTCATCTTCTTGGTAATGAGTATCATTTATTTGTTTGGCCAAATCTTTCCTAGCTATCAATGATTTCTTCAATTCCTATCTTGCTATCTCAAGCTGATGGAATGCTAGCTGGATCTCAATCTTCTGATTCTCAATGACTTTTCCTAACTTGTAAACCTCCATCTAAAGATCTGTATTCACAAGCTGAGTCAAAGACTTTGTAGGTGAACTGCACTCTGATACCAATTGTTGGAAGTACAAGAATGGGAAAGCAATATACTGAGAGTGGGGGGTGAATCAGATCTTCAAACTAAACCAATTAAAACAAATTTATCCATATTCACACATATATGAATTTAACATAACATCAAATAGCATCCATAACATCAAATATGTAACTCATAACATAGAATTTTGGTAACCCAGAAACCCAAATAGGTAAAATAGGGGTGGGGATGACACCCACAAGATCTTCACTACTTCAACAATAAAGTGTGCCTGTTAGGGCTACAAAAGTTTGATTGCAATATGCAATCTACTTGGTTAAAGGTCTATTTTGTTAAGAACTAAGGATCATTACAATCTACCTTGTTAAAGGATTTCAACTTACAGTAAAGGAAGCACTTGGATAAGAGATTTGAAACGGTCTGATAAAACCACTCTGTTAAGAGATTTAACCTGATACACATGTTAGAATGTTCCAAGTAGTGATCCTTTGTTATGCACTCAGATGCTGATGACGGATCTTCTCTTTTCAATAACTTATGTGATCTCTCAATCTGATATATCTTTTCTCTTCTTATCACTGCTCTATCATTCTACTTGATCTAGGCTTCTTCTTACAAATGACTTACTGTTCATCTCTTATGAACACACAACCCTTCTCTATATGTCCCTTGTTCTTACAAACACTCACACACCTTTTATTTTTTAGGGTTAGAAGCCATCTTATTATATCTTTTCAGATCTAGCAGCGAGATCTAGATCAACGATTAAGATGTATTGTTTATACCTCCAATGCATATTGATTTCCTGATTGGCTCCATGCCATGCATAGTATAAAAAAATAAAATGCAAAATTAACTCAATAGACACATATTAAATGCTTAGAAATGTCATCTCAGATCTCATACAAGTCGGCCTAAACTATTTACATCAAAGTTTGAATTAATCCTGACATGTATGCAAAAACTGTTCTGCTTGGCACTAAACATCTCTGATGCTCAAAACTTAATATTCTACTTGGCTCGGCATGATGTAACTCAACAACCTAAAACTTGCTCGACAATGTTGCTCGGCCTTGAATGTTTATCTTGGCCATAGTGATAACCAACTAAAACTGACTAAGTAAATGACTAAGTGTGGGTCAGTAATCATCAATATAACTTAGGGATTAAAACCTTACCTATAGACCAAACACATGCTCAAAAGAAAAATTTCATAAGACAAGTGGCTCATTATACCATCCTTTCTGACACATTGTATCGTAAAGGTCTTGATGGAACGCTCCTCAGATGTCTAGAGGAAGATGAATCAAAATTAGCTTTAAAAGATGTCCACAAGGGGATGTGTGGGTCACATTTGAGTGGTTTAAGCCTAGCTAAGAAAATCCTATGCATGGGGTACTTTTGGAAAACCTTAATTGGAAAATCTTAGAAAGAGATGCTTGTCAGTTTGTCAAAGTTTGTGCAAAATGTCAATATCATGGAGACATGATCCATGCACCGGCTCAAGAGTTACACCCATTTGTCACACTATGGCCATTCTATCAATGGGGCTTTGATTTGATTGGCATGATTTATCCACCTTCTTCAAATGGACACAAGTATATAATCATGAAAACATAATAATTCACTAAATGGGTTAAGATTGTCCCTTTAACAACTGAAATGGGGAAGCAAGTTTCCCTGTTCATCCTAAATCATAGCATTTACAGATATGGCATTTCACACGCCATCATCATGGATAATGGAAAATAGTTTAAGAACAAAGATGTTGATGAACTTTGTGACACATTCCATATTACACATCACTCTTCATCCTTTTATTATCCCCAAGGTAATGGACAAGAAAAAGCTACCAACAAGAACATCCTTAAAATCCTTAAAAGATTAGTTGGCAAGTTAGGAAGAGATTGGCATCTTCAAATCAATCCAACATTATGGGCCTATAGGACTAGTATTCACACCCTAACAGGAGCTACACCTTTTTCATTGGTTTATGGGGCCAAAGTTGTTCTACCTTGAGAAGTTTAATTACCATCCCTAAGAGTATCATTGGATGGATTAATCACGAATGAGGATTATAGAGTTGCTCGACTTCAACAATTGGAGATGTTGGAGGAACACCAAAATCAAGCCTATGATCATTTGAAAGTGTATCAGAATTGAATTTCAAGGAACTATCACAAGCATATTAAACCAAGAACCTTTCAAGTGGGAGATCTAGTATTAAGAGAAAATCCAAAAAATTAGGTTGATAGAGAAAAGAAAGGAAAGTGGGAAGCAAATTGGCTTGGTCCTTTTTTCATTTATTCTTCTTTTGGAATGGGGACCTACAAATTGGCCGATTGTGATGGAGATGAATTGCAAGAACCTATCAATAGGATTCATCTTAAGAGGTTTCACACCTAATTCAGAAGAAAGAGTATCACAGGAAAGAGTATAAGTTGAGAGTATCAGATGAGTCAGCATCACCTTTATAAATGGAAAAATTCAAAAATACAAAAAAATGAGAAAAGATCAAAATACAAAAAAATCAGAAAGTTTAAAAGCCAAAAACATTGAAAAAGAGAAAAATAAAAAAATAAAAAAGGAAAAAAGAAAAAAAAGAGCAATAATCCCAAAAGGTGAAAACCTAGAAACATGTGCCATTTTTCCCTTAGGTCTTTCCTAGTCACATTTGTACATATTTCATTTCATCATCTCATTTGTCCATATCCTCATTGCATCTGTCATTTGGGCATAGTCCTAATAAAGTCTCAGAGCTACATTTTGTCACATTCTAGGTTCAGTTGCCCTCAGTTTAACATTGATCACATTTATCACTTGGGGGAATGCATCATGGATTTTTGGTACCAAATGGATTCAATAGTGCAACATCTTGGTCACACAACGGAAGTAGATTTTCAGATTCAGAGGAGAGATATTTTGGAACCTTTGATAAATATAATTGTTCAACCCTAAACAGTTTGATCACATAACATGATCCTTGAGTTTCATTGGCATATTTTATCAGGATTAAAAATTGACATACCCTAAATGATCAGACTGTCTGGATTTCTTATTTGAAAATATTGATACATTTCACAAACACTTGGAAATTTTTGATGAATTTTTCATTGACCTTTTTTGAGTCATGTTCTTTTTACCTAATCGATGATGTTTCGACTAGATTGGCGATGATGGAGACATGATGTTTTCTTAAGCTTCTGTGTGACTATCTTAAGGAAAACTTTCTAACTTGTATGAATTATTCTAAGGAAATGGTCATCAAAGTACCATCGAGGACATTCATATAGGAAGGAAAGTTAACCTTTGTTTGTTCACGCAAAAAGATACCTTGGATATTTAGATTTCAATATCTTAATACCAACATCCACTTGCAACATTGAATTCAATCAAACCAATATTCATACTCCCATAGTTGGTCATTCAACTAGTGAGGGTTGTACTTGGTTTTGCAGAAGGGGTTACCAAATGAGATGAAAGTCATATTCATATTCTTATGGTTGTTGTGGCATCATTAAGGATTATATCGACTACTAGTTCCACAACGCTCAATGATGAAAATATATCTCTGTTTGCATTTCTTTCAAAAACCTTGAGGACAGTTAGTTGCATTGCATCTTCATGTTAGATTAATTGCATTTCAAGTTATATTAAAATGGCTTGTATTTCTAGCATTTTTCTAAGTTCAAGGGGGAAATTAATGTTGACAACACTTCATCAATTTAATGGTTTCAAATCATCAATATGATATTGTCTTTTGCATTCATAAGCATTAATCATTAATCATTATATATTCATATCAAGTGAAAAGCAAAGAAAAGAAACATTAATCATTAGTCATTTATCCAAATCATTTAGAATTGCATCATAAATTAAATTGCATACATCAAAAACCATAAAAGATAGTTGCATTCATTTATCATTGCACTAAGTATTGCATCTATATGATTGCATTGCATAATCCATACATCATGATTAAATCAGAAAATCATATAGAATTAAGTTGTATTAACATCATTTGCATCTATTTATCTATGTCTTACTCTAAGAAATTACATCCATAGCATAATAGAAATAAATGTATCATAGAAGCATGTAGATATGCATAAAAGAAATCTCATAACAAAATCATCAAAAGGGGAATCAAAGATCATCATAGATAAATGTCCACCATCAATGTCTATAACACAAATCTATACATCAAAGGTACATCAATAAATGATCCATATAATCAAAGTCCTAATCAAAAATCAAATGATACATCTTTAATGCAATATTCAGATATCATAGATCCCAATCTATCTCATGACCTAGCAGGGGCACCTGATCCATCTCCAGCAATACCAGTACCTAAACCCCCTGCACTATCGGGATCCCTATCACCTAATCTATCCTATGTAGAAGGTGGTTCCTGAATAGTGCTCACACTGGTAGGAAACTAAGCTAAGGTAGTCAAAAACTACTGCAACATAGTAGAAACGTGGTCTAATCATACAGTAACTGCAGTCATCCCTACCTGTAAACCTCAAACATCATGAACTAAGCCATCCACAATGGGAGGAACTGGAGGTGCTTGTGATGTTGGAGGGGCCTGAGGTGCCTATGGTGCTAATGGAACCTGTGGTATCACCGGTGCCATACTAATCTGTGGATCAGTCTGAGGAACCTATCTCTATGGAGATGGAGGTCTCTACGGACCCTGTCCCTGTGATGGAACTTGTCTAGCCACCTGGACATGTCTTTGTCTCTACCTAGCCCACTTTGCACCAACTCTATTAGGAACCTATCTCTATGGAGGTACCTATGCCTGCACTAGTCTCTTTCCAGGCTACCTAAATCCACCACCTCGGCCCCTAACATGACCACCCCACATCTGAGGTCCTGCAACTCTCTATGCTCTAGGAGCCCTAGGTGCCCTCTGAAATCTCTGTCTTTGAGGTCTCCTGTCATCGTCACCATCATCGACATCATCTCCATCATCATCAAAAAGCTCATCAACATCAGGAATAGGCTCTGTTGGATCTGTGAATCTAACAAAGAGATGTCACAAGAACCACTCTCAATACTTGGTAGACATCCGCGCATCAGCTGTATGCATCATCATATCCCACATAACATATCCAAGCTGATCAATCTATAAATAGGCCAACTGATAGTCAACCTGTGCTCCCCACATAGATCTCTCTGCCTGTACTCTCACATAAATTTACATACCCTGGGGCATGTCTTTTACCTAGCCATACTAACGGAGCACTCTCGCAAAGAAAAATCTCTCGATACATAGTGGTGATCGACCAATCATCCATCAAGGAGAAAACATATCTAGAAACTCATCATCATCGTCTCACCACCTCTCATAGAGTAGATATGGTCTCCATATGACCTGATCAATGTCATCAATAGTGTGATGCCAAAACTCAACCTTGCCTAGACGATGCTGGACAACCATGCCATTATACAAAAATGCATACGGATACCCTCAGGCCCGCACTTGTCCTAAGACTGGTCTAGTGATAGGGATATGCTCCCAAGTCCACAACTATAACAAAACTGCACCTACTAAAAGAGATGCACTACACCTATATACAATCTCATGTAAGTCATGATATAACTGAGCAATCAAATCCCAGTCAAATCTTTAAGGATGTACAATCAAATCCTCCAGTATACGGCCCCTCCTGACTGTAAATCCAAGATCTCTCATATATGGAAGTAGTAATCCTTTGATCACTACTCCTAACAATGCTGACAAAGTAGGAAATGAAGAAAACTATGCCCAAGTATTACAATCATTAGCAATGGTGTTGTCTCCAAACACCAATCTACATGCACTGCTATCATAAACTAAATCATAATATACCCGCTCTCCATGAGTTGGGATCCTCACCAATCTGTATACATCCTTGAGCATGATATTCATCTCGCCGAGGGGTAGATGAAATGTGTTATGGTCAGAGTGCCATGGCTCTGCCATAGCTATCAAAAGACCTTGGTTCAGCTAAAATTGAGGGAGATTAAGAAGGAAACTGAGACCACATGTCTCGATAGTCCGTCACTCAGGAGGCATGAGCTCATGAACCAAATCAAAAATCCAAGACACGACACCCTGTACCTGCAACTTACGGTAATGTTCCTACATTTTGAAACAAAGTGAATCATATTAGTCTTTCTATTGGTGGATCATTCCAAGTCAATCAAACACATTAAATCTATCCTTGCTCTATTTTGAGTGCATCAACCTATTGTTCCTAACCTCTAGATCTTGAGAAGAGATCAATTTGGTATCATTTTGATCAATCTAATTGGCATATCAAACATTCATCAATATGATTTTTCTAATATCCTAAACACTAAATGACATTATGGATGTACATTTTCTAGCTTGGAATTCAATTGAGTTATCTGGACGATCGATCAAAGGTAATTCATCTATTCTATATAAAGTTTTCAAACTTTATGGTAGGTGGTACTTGAATAAGTGTACACAGATTTTTAAGCCCCATGATGTTAAAAATATTACACGCGGCATTTTACTCATCAAAAGTGGCACTTTTCTTAACAAGTGGCCTTTTAAAGTCCTACGTGGCTTTTTAAGTTTCCTAGGCAGCCTTAAATTTATAGGGTTTCCTAGGTGGCATTTAGCTAATTAGGTTGCACATTTTTCCCCAATTCCTAGGTGGCTTTGGACTGCTCCTACGTGGCTCTTAAATGCATAGAGGTCACTTTTCCCTACCCTAGGTGACTTTTTAACTATCCTATGTGGCATTTCTCAATTTTCTATCTAGAAAGCATTAAAAACATGCAATAAATGCTATTTAATGACCAATAATTGAACTAGGAAGGTTCAAACCACTCACCCAAGGCCCATAGATAGGAGGTCTCTGATATCAGCACGCTCGCTCAAACCGATGCTCTCGAATAGGGACCACCATCGCTGTCAAAAGTCACAGGATCAGAGCAAAATCTCAACAGTGAAAAGTGAAAATGAATAGTAAATTTGGGTTTTTCAACCTATTTAAGCTATTTTACCCTAATTTTGTGAGATTTTTGACCTAGTCAGACCAAATCTGCATATTCTACACAATGGGGCATTTGTTCGACATCTCTTCAGCATCATTGTTTATTAGAAATGCAATCATCTTGGATCTATTCTATCAGCAGTGTTCATCAAATTTCTCATATCGTAGATCAATATGCTTTCATTTCTGAGGGGGCATCATCATACCTTATATCAAATCTGGGGCATTAAAAATTCAATCTTTTATTAGTGGGGCATCAAATCAAGTTTCACATCAGGGTTTCACATCAAGTTTTACATCAAGTTTCACATCAGGGTTTCCCATCAAGTTTCACATCAGGGTTTCCCATCAAGTTTCACATCAGGTTTTTCATATCAAGGTTTCACATCAAATTGATATTAGGTTTTTCATCAATCAAACATTAGTATCAAATCAATGATCAAGACATCAAGTTTTCTTTGAATCAATGTGCTTCGCACATCAATTCAAAGAGGGGCATTTGTAGACACCTAAATTTGACCAGGTGTATTTTAAACATCAAATTTATAAATCTCAGCCAATTGCCCCAAATCTCATCAAAATGCATTAAACTGGATCAAAATCAAATCATATGGACATTTATCAAGCAAAGCAAACAAAAATCAAATTAAATCAAAGGATTAAATAATCACAAAATCAAATAATTAAATTCAAGCCTAAAAGGGATTAATCAAATTATGCAATTGATTTTAATCAATTAATTGTATAGTTTAAACCAAAAATCAAATCCAACCCATTCACCCTTACATGGCTAAATTAATTAAATTATTGAATTAAATAATTCCTAATTTCTTTGAGGACAACCACTTAATTTTCCTTCCATTTGAAAATACCTCAAAGCTTTTTACTCAACCAAGGCTTGACCATGATCAATTCACTCTACCCCCTACCCTTGAGAAATTGCTATAAATACAAGCCATTTTCTTTGTATTTGGGATCCAAGAAATTCAAGAACAAAGCATCCTTATTATAGGCATTTGGAGAGCATTTGATAGTATTTGATAGTATTTCAGTATTTTCATAGCATTTAGAGTATCATTTTGAGAATCATTTGTTGATTTCATAGCATGAATCATGAGCATTTGATTGGAAAGCACACATATCTTTGAGCATTTGAGCTAGATTAGAGCATGTAAATATCAATTTTTCTCATTCTAGGATTGTCCTTGAGAGAGATTAAGGCTGAGAGCTCTCTTAACAAAGCTTAGATAGAGAACCATGAGATGTCATGGATTTAACTTCAATTCTTAGATTAAATTGTATTTTCTTTCCATAGAGTTGTTGTTATTGGTCCTAATTTCATGAAGGTGTAATCTCACACACACTTCCATCAGAAAGACTAAGATTTGTTCATCACTTTCAAAGATTCTCCAGCTTACCTGATTATCTAGAACCAAAGGCCTCACAAGGATCTTCACATAGTGATGCATTCTATTGTTTTTGACTTCCTTAGGAATGTCATACTCAGCTCCCATAGCAGTTAGCTTGTCTGCTTTCTTGTTTTGGTTTCTCGGAATAGAGGTTAAGTTAAAAGAATCAAAACCTTCAGTTAGATCCAAAACCATATGCTTGTACATTTTGAGAACATCATTCTTGGTGAGGTTGATATTATGAATCTAATTAACTATCAGTTCACTATCACCAAAGACTTGTAAACATTTGATGCCTTTATATCTAGTCTACTCTAAGACATGAATTAGGGCCTCAGACTCTATTGTGTTATTTTTACAACTAAAGGAAAAGTGTAAAATAGAATAATACCTTTTATTTTCTGGTGAAATTAGTACTGCCCCTCCTCCAACACCGATCTTCCTCTTGGCACCATCAAAGGATAACTCCCATAGATCATTCTATTGCTATCCTGGAGTCTTATCCCCCTTCTTCATCAATTTTGGGATAACAACATCCTTCTCATGGATTATATACATTCCAATGCCAGACACCTCCATGTTCCTAATGGGATGATCCTCTAGGTTCTCCTCTACCCATTCATCCAAATTAATGTCTGGGATATTTTCAGTAGGGGTCTCTGATTATGAGACACTAAGCTCTTTCTCATGGAATGTTAGATTGGTATTGATGGGACTAGGTGTATAGGGCTCTACATGATCTTTTGAAAAGTCTTCTAATTTTATTTTGATCCTCGTACCAGAATTGGTTCTGAAATACAAATAAGACTAGTCTGATGAAAGATATCCACCCAACTTAGTGGTAAAGTCTCTGCTAAGGAAAATGGCAAAGTGAGGTGGTAGGTCAATAAAATAGACATCTTGAGGGATGAAGAAATTAGGACATATGTGTAGTGTGAGAATTAGGTTCTTTATCACTCCAACTATGTTGACTAATGATCTATCTAATTGGAAAACAAACCTATCTAGAGGCTCATAAGACAAAACTAAGGTGTCATCTGACTACTTAGGTATGACTGAATTATTGCTTTCCTTTGAGTCAATTATACAGCTATGCACTAGGAAATTTTCAATGATAAGAGTGACCTAGAAAGGAGGAGGCTTGACCTGTGGAGTCTGCTAATTATTCGTCGGCTGCAATCTAGCTTTTACACTTTGCTAATCTTTTTGGGACACATCAGCTATCAAAACTCTAGGATGTTCTGAAACAACCTTATCAGTCAATGAAATCTTAGACAAAGCATCAAGAAGTAATTCCTTTTTCCTTAGAATCGCTAAAGTATCAAGCATGGGTACACTTATAGAATTTTTCTTCATCTATTCTATAATATTAAAGGAACCCAAGCTTACCTTTGACTTTCCCTTTCTTGCGGCAACATCTGGTTGTGGTAGCATAGGTTGTGCCACTATCTTCACAGGCTCCTTGGTTGATATAGGTTGTCCCTAAGGAAAAATATGAACCTCCTTAGGCTGTGAAACCACAACTTGGGTTAGATGACTTGTAGAAGCTGGTTGCTCTGCATCTATGGTCCTCTTCTTAGACCTTGTGCTGAAACTGAGACATAGTTTTGATTATCACTGAGGGAAAAGTTAACCCCACAGAAGTCTTCCCTCTTCCAATTCATGAGAGCCATATCCAGTGTACTATTTTCATTTGGATAAGTTGGATGATTTTGTTAAACCTGAGGTTCCTATGGCACCTCCTGGTGAGTCATAATAGCATTTTGTACTTTAAGGGCTTGAAAAAATCCATTGGGGAAAACATGTTGATTGTGTTGTTGTTTGCATGGAAAACCCTATTCATAATCTTGTGCCTGTTAATAATAACTGAAAGGGGGAGTGAATCAGTGGCCTCAAAAATTTATCCTTCAAACTTAACCACCAATCAATAAATCTCAGATTATTATGTCCCTACAAGATGCATGCCATGAAATACTAATAATGATTAACTATCTATCAGTTTTCTCTGTCAATCCTTATTCTTTCTTGATTACCGATAAGCAGTAGAACTATTTACCAAAACTCACTAAATAAGAAGAGTATACTGATCAATCTAGAGTTACCTATGTAAGATGAAAAATAGTAAAGAAATGAATCATACACACATAACACATGAATTTTAAAATGGAAACCCTGTTAAGCGAAAAACCACTGGTACTGGTACCCCAAATTTTCACTCTTCTGAAGTAAGCCCTGTTAGGAGCCAACCCTGTTAAAGGTTATAAACACATTGTTAAGTGTGACCTTGTTAGAGGATTTTATACATAGAGGTTTTCACTTAGTATAGGGCATCTATTGCTACCATCCTTGAATTAGCCTCCTTCTTAGACTGTCAATAGGTATCGAACAAGTCCAATGCTACTTTCATGAATCAACTTTTTTGGCACTCCTTGAGATGTACCTCAATATATAGAAGACTGTTAAGTCCTTATCAGTTAAGAGACTTGATGCTTCAATAGTTAAACTAAAACACTATTACCTGCTCATATTGCAACTTGAATTGTAGATTTTTAGATCTATTTAAGTACATTACCTCTCTAACCAATGTATCAATTCAATCCTTGTGCTCCACACTTTCTTCTTTGTGATGTTGTTTTCACTGTTCGTCAGTGTCTAGAGAATTCCTTAGCTCTTCCTTTAGCTTGTTTGATCAGCACTGCATGAATTTTTTCTTCATCAGTTTCTTTTCAACATCCTCTTTCTATTCACTCCCCTTAATCCCATTTGTAAATTAATTAATCTTGTCTCTTATATAGACATAATATTCATATTTCTTGGTTCTTGATTCTTCGCGTGATAAACAATCCAACCAATTAGATTTAAAGCATAACTCCCAATTTGTCTCATAGATATCTTCTTTCCAACTATACAAATCATTTTTACATCTATCATTTATCTCTAGTCAAATAAAACAAAGTAGACAACCAGTTAAGTCTATATTTAGCTTTGCCAGCTAGATATTTTGTCATTTTCTGAACTATTTGTTCTTTTGGTCACCATTGCAGTTAGTCATTAGTGACAACTGACTGATTCATCAGTGAGACTCTAGTTAGCTTCGTGATCTCCATCCGTCAGGAATCATTGGAATTTTACTCATCGGGCAACTCTGTATCTTTGATCATCGGTCACTTTGAGTCTTTAGCTTTGTCGGGCAACCTTCTGACTTTTCTCGTTGGGCATTTTGTGGTTTTTCTTGGTCGGGAAACACTATGCTTCTAATCATTGGGTATCACTATAACTATTCTTATTTTCTTTGTCTGACGGTGTGCACTCTGACAGTGTTGTTTGTCACTTAGTGAATACTTGACTTTTATGCATTGCAAAAAGAATAACTTTGGTTCCTTTGGTTCTCTAAATCCTTTGACATTATCTACATGACCATACAGATGATATCAAGTTGACATCAATGACAATTCAATCCATTAATTGATTTAATGACTTGCATTATCTTTCAACTTAACATTATCAAACATTCAATCAGTTACATGTCATTAATCTCTCCCTTTGGCATTGATGGAAACATACTATATTATCACACTATACTATTTCTAATATAATATGAAATACAATAGTTGAGATTCATTAAACTACCAATCTTTTTGTTCTATTAACTGATAAATGTCTGACCATCAATAAGCTCTATTTTAGCTTAGATTTGATTCTTGCAGCTCTCTGTCTTCTGATGTGTTGTGTTCTCTCCTTGTGTCTATTTCTCTCCCTTGACTATTCTTCTCTTTTGATGTCTTTTTCTCTTGTCAACAATTCTCCCTTTGTTTAATCTTTCCATACAATTTATCTCCCTAAGAATATAATCTCTCCCTGTTGGAGTAATGTGATAATGGATAATCCCTCTCCCTTTCCAGAAGGATGTGATAATATGGATAATCTCTCCCCCTTTGACAACAATGCCAAAAAAATATCTTACAAATATCTGACATTAATGTCAAACAATCATTTCTCTCCATACTTAATATATTCCTTGAATTTCCCTTATCAGCAATACAAAAATATGCTCTAGTACTCAGTGATGATATATACATATCTTTATATAGATGTAGCCTTGAAGTTCATCTCTTTGCTTGCATCAACATTAATGATATTCTGATAATATGTGGGCTAATGCAGCCTTCTAGTCATTTTACTGACTGGTAGACAAGGGTTTGACCCCTAGTCTCTTTCTCAAGTATTCAAATGTATCCTTGGGTAGTGGCTTGGTGAAGATATCAACTAATTGTTCTTTTGATTGCATACACACAAGTGTTGCCTACTTTGCTTGAACTTGTTCTCTTAAATAATGATACTTTATGGCAATGTGTTTAGTCTTAGCATGCATGACTGGATTGTTGGAAATGTTTATTGCACTGGTGTTATCCCAATAGATAATTACTGGTTCTAGGATCTTCATAGGCATACCTTCCAATAACTGTTTGATCCATGCAATATTTGAGCAATTTGCAGTAGCAACAACATACTCTGCTTCTGTAGTAGACTAAGAGATGCATCCTTGCTTTTAGGTAATCCATGTGACAAGTCTGTCACCCATAAAGAATGCTCATCTAGTTGTGCTATTTTGGTCAGCAAGATTTCCAGCCCAATCAGCGTCGGTAAATACCTTAATTTCAAATTTTTCTTCTCTTCTATACCATAAGCCCTATTCCTTGGTATTCTTCAGATATCTTAAAATTCTTTTCACAACAGTCATATGTGAATCTCTGGGATTAGGAGAAAATCTTCCAACTATTCCTACTGCATGTGCAATATCTAGTCTAGTGTGTACGACATACATGAGTTTTCCAATCATTGATCTATACAAAGTCTGATTTACCTCTGATGTCTTGTTCTCCTTTTTCAACTTACATCCAGTAGCCATCGATGTTCCAACTAGTTTGGAATCTTCCATCTTGAATATTTTCAGGACCTCTTTAATGTATTTGGACTATGTAATGAAAATAACTTCCTATTGTAGCATGATCTGTAGACCAAGAAAGAACTTGATCTCTCCAAACATAGACATCTCCAAATATTCTCTCATCTCATTAGAAAATGATTTTCATAGCATATCATTGCCTCAAAATATGATGTCATCAACAAATCTTTCAGCAATCAAAGTTTTAGCATCAATATCTTCCTTCAAATAAAGATTATTGTTTTCACTAGTCCTTACAAATCCAATACTTATAAGATAGGAATGAAGTCATTCATACTAGGCTCTAGGAGCTTGTTTCAATCCATACAAGGCTTTATGAAGTCTACATACAATGTTTCTCTTGTCTAGATCTAAAAACCCTTATGGTTGCTCAATGTATACCTCTTCTTTAAGTATTACATTTAGGAATGTTGACTTGACATCCATCTGGTATACCTTGAATCCTTCGAATGCAGCATAAGAAAGTAGTATTATTACACCTTATAGCCTAGAAATGGGTGCAAAGGTCTCTCCATAGTCAATGCCTTCCTCTTGTGCATACCCCTTGCATACTAGTCTTGCTTTGTTTCTTGTGACTTCTCCATTCTCATTCAGCTTGTTCCATAATACCCATTTAGTACCGATGACATTCTTGTCATCTGGTCTTGGTACAAGTGACGATGTCTTATTTTTCTCAATCTTCTCAATCTCATCATTCATAGCACTTATCCATTCTTCATTATCAAGTACAACATTGATAGGTTTTGAATCAAAATCACAAATTAAACAACTTGAGTTTAGAGACTTACTTCATGTTCTTGTACCAGCTGTCTTATCTCCTATGATTTGGATCTCTAGATGGTTTGTTCTTACATATCTTGAAAGAACTGGTTCAACTCTTTGTCTATCATCTTGATCATCATTTTGTCCTTTATTCTATTCTTCATCACTCTATACATTATTTTGATTATTATCCTGACCGTCGGTATTTGTAGCCTAACCGTCGGTTACAACATTTTGTTGCTCTGGAATTAAGCACTATTTCTCAGGAAGAGTGTTAGGTTCTTCATAGTATACAAAATTGTTGTAGTTCTTTGGTTCTTTTGTGCTTTCTAGCTCCTTATTTTTTGCAAATTCATCTATCTTCACATTTGCACTTTCAACAATTTTGTTAGAAGCCTTAATAAGACATTTATAAGCCTTTCTTTTGGTGGAATACCCTAGAAAGATACCTTCATTACTCTTGGCATCAAGCTTTCCATTTCTATAATCCTTTAATATATAACATTGACTACCAAAGATTTTGAAGTAACTTACATTGGGTGTTTTACCATACCATAGCTCATAGGGTGTCTTCTTTGTGTCCTTCAATTGTACTCTATTTAATGTGTAGACAGTAGTATCAACAGCTTCTCTCTAGTAGATTTGGGTGATGCCTTTCTCTATCATCAGTGTTCTAGCACAATCAACTATGGATCTATTCCTTCTCTCAGCAATCCCATTTTGTTGTGGTGTTCTTGGTGTAAAAACCTATCTTTTTATACCATGCTCATTGCAAAAATTATTGAATTCATCTGATATAAACTCTCCTCCTCTATCTAATCTCAAGCATTTCAAATCCTTACCAATTTGTTTCTCTACCATATCTGTATACCATTTAAACATCTTGAATGCTTCAGATTTATCTTTTAGAAACATAACTGTCATCATTCTAGAGTAATCATCAACAAAGAGAATAAACTATCTATCTCCATAATAACTCTTTGTCCTCATTGGTCCACATAGATCAGTATGGACTAATTCTAGAATATCATCAGATGTATGGGTTTTACTTTTGAAACTAGAATTTGTCATCTTACCTTTTTGAAAATTTTTGCACATGACATTGTCGGGCTTTGACATCATTAGTAAGCCTCTTACATTTCTCCTTTTGCTTATTTTCATCATGTTGTCAAAATTCACATGACACAATCTTTTGTGCCACAACCATATATCTTCATTTCTAGTCATTAAGAAAGTGGTGTTAGTATCATTTAGATAGAATAAGTTACCTTTTGTCTATATACTGGTACCAATCAATCTTCCTGATTCATTGAAGATCTTTGCCTTCTTATTCTCAAATGCTACTCTATGACCTGAATTATTCAGCCGAGAAACACTCAACAGATTATAATTCACTCCTTTTACCCAATAAGCATTTTCACATTTAATCAGGTTATTCAATATTATAGTTCCTTTACCTTCAACTGGACAAGTTGTATCATTACCCATTCTTACTGTACCACCATTATAATACTCAAAAGTGTTAAATTTCTCTTTGTCACCAGTTATGTGGTTAGTGCATCCACTATCTATAATCCAGATATCATTCTTTCTAACCTTAGATATAAGTACAGTTTCTACATACCTTTCATCTTCATCTAAATCATCTTTCACAGCCATAAACACCATCTTGATTTCTTCATCAGGTTCAGTGTCAGTACCTTAATCTTTACAAGTAGCTAGGTATCTAGCTTTCTTGACTTTGTCCTTTTAGTCTCAGGTATCTCTTCTTTCTGATTGTCGATAACTTCTGTAGTCTTTGTTATCACCTTTGTCAGATTTCTTCTCAAAAGATCTGTCATTAACTCAATCATCTTCTCTTATGTTAGGACATCTTGCACCAAAGTGTCCAATATCTTTACAATTAAAGCATACAAGTGGTAACTTGCCTTTGTATTTACCTTTGTCTCTCTATATTCTTCTAGCCATAAGTGCTTCTATTTCATCTAGATCTTCTTCTTCACTTTCACTTTCACTATCTCTTGTAGATGTGTGTCTATGACTTGATTTTCTTATTCTCATAAAATATTTAAATGCAGACTCTAAGTTTGGTAAGACACTATTATCAAAGTTATTCATCTCAAATGAAATTAGTCTACAAATTAAACTATCAAGAGTAACTATATTGTTTTCTACTACTCTCATTTCTTGAGTGGTAGAAACTCTAATATCATATACAGGTAGTATGGTTCTTAAGATTTTACTTACCACTGTCTCCTCTTCAAGTGTACCTCCAACTCCTTGTATAGAATTTAATAATTCTTTGATTCTTGTGCTATACTGTGTGATGTTTTCTCCTTCTTTCATTCTAAGATCATCAAACTTTCCTCTGAGGCTTTATTCCTTAGCTCTCAGAACATTTGTATCACCTCCATGTACATGCTTCAGTTTGTTCCACATCTTCTTTGCAGTTTTGCAATCTTTGACATCTTCAAATTTAGCATCAGAGAGTGAGGAAGAAAGCTCTATGACGATGTAGTTATGACCATGCTTCTCTCTCAATTGATGTAATATTAATGTTCTTGTGGGAAACACATATTTAGTATCTAGGAATTGAGTAACATCAATACCAATACTTGATAAGTGGAGTCTTATCCTGATTTTCCATGAAGCAAAGTTGTCTTTGTTTAACTTGGGCACATCTCATCTTTTCATATTGTGATCTTGACTTAGGTCTTGAAACCTTCCTTCTAAGCACACAAGCTTTGATACCAATTGTTAGTAATAACTGAGGGGGGGGGGTGAATCAGTGGCCTCAAAACTTTATCCTTCAAACTTAACCACCAATCAATAAATCTCATATTATTATACCCCTACAAGATTCATGCCATGAAATACTAATAATGATTAACTATGTGTTAGTTTTCTCTGTCAATCCTTATTCTTTCTTGATTACCGATAAGAAGTATAACTATTTACCAAAACTCAGTAAATAAGTAGAGTATACCTATCAATCCATAGTTAGCTATGTAACATGAAAAATAGTAAATAAATGAATCATACACACATAACACATGAATTTTAACATGGAAACCCTATTAAGGGAAAAACCACTGGGACCGGTAACCTAAATTTTCACTCTTCTAAAGTAAGCCCTATTAGGAGCCAACCCTGTTAAACGTTACAAACATACTATTAAGTGTGACCTTGTTAGAGGATTTTATACATAGAGGTTGTCACTTAGTATCAAGCATCTATTGCTACCATCCTTGAATCAGCCTCCTTCTTAGGCTGTCAATAGGTATCAGGCAAGTCCAATTCTACTTTCATGAATCAACCTTTTTGGCACTCCTTGAGATGTACCTCAATATATAGAAGACTGTTAATTCCTACTTGATTAAGAGACTTGATGCTTCAATGGTTAAATTGAAACACTGTGACCTATTCATATTGCAACTTGAATTTTAGATTTTTAGATCTATTTAAGTTCATTACCTCTTTGACCAATGTATCAATTCAATCCTTGTGCTCCACACTTTCTTCTCTATGATGTTGTGCTCACTGTTCGTCGATGTCTACAAAATTCCTTAGCTCTTCCTTGAGCTTGTTTGATTATCACTACATGAAGTTGTTCTTTATCAGTTTCTCTTCAACATCCTCTTTCTATTCACTCCTCTTAATCCCATTTGTAAATGAATTAAGCTTGTCTCTTATATAGACATAATATTCATTATTTCTTGGTTCTTGATTCTTGGCATGATAAAAAATCCAACCAATTAGATCTAAAGCATAAATCCTAATTTGTCTCATAGATATCTTCTTGCCAACTATACAAATCATCTTTAAATCAATCACTTATCTCTAGTCGAATAAAACAACGTAGACAACTAGTTAAGTCTATATTTAGCTCTGCCAGCTAGATATTTTGTCATTTTCTAAACTCTTTGTTCTGTCGGTCACCACTCTAGTTAGTCGTTGGTGAAAACTGACTGATTCATTGGTGAGAATCCAATTATCTTCATGATCTCCATCCTTCAGGCATCATTGGAATTTTACTCGTCGGGAAACTCTATATCTTTGGTCGTCGGGCACTTTGAGTCTTTAGATTCGTCGGGCAACCTTATGACTTTGCTCGTCAGGCATTCTGTGGTTTTTCTTCATTGGGAAACACTATGCTTCTGATCATTGGGTATCACTATGACTGTTCTTCTTTGCTTTGTCTAACGGTGTGCACTCCATTGATGTTGTCGGTCACTTAGTGAATACTTGACTTTTATGCATTGTTGAAAGCATAACTTTGGTTCTCAGAAGTCTTTGGCATTATGTACATGACCGTACATATGATATCAAGTTGACATCAATGAAAATATAGTCCATTAACTAATTTAATGACTTGAATTATCTTTCAACTTAACATTATCAAACATTCAATTAGTTACATGTCATGAGTGCCATGTTGTTTTGTGGTGCCAGAACAAGATCCCTAGAGGTGCTAGGTGTTGGAAATATGTTGAGTCAATGTGACTAAGAGAGGGGGGGGTGAATCAGGAACCAATAAAACTTAATCCTTTTAATCCAATATTATATTATCTACTATGATTGCATGCATGAAATGAAAATCAATAAAACAACCACAATATTTGACACAATATTTGCTTACCCAGAAACCTTCCAAACAGAAAGTAAAACTAGGGTGGGGATGATGCCCACAAGATTTATTACTGTAGTATAAATTTAGCCGATTAAAGCTTACAATTGACCACTTCTGAGGGCATTCCCTTTTAGGAGAAATAAGGACTGTTAGGTCCACCTTGTGAAAGGATTTAATACAATACAATCAAGTAATGCAACTATGTTAGGAGATTTGTAAAGGACTATTAGGTCCACCTTGTTAGAGAATTTTGTTGATGCAACTGTTAGGATGAACCGGTAGATGATATTCAATGAAACTCTAAATTTTATGAATAAGATACAATGATATAAACTAATCACCTGATTGTGATGGATGAGTCTCTGCTATCCAAACCAAATGCAACTGTAAGTTGGCTTCCATAAGATAAATTAACATTTAACAATGTAAGCTAAGTCAGCCCAAAACTATCACTCAGGTCCAGTAATCCATTCTGGCAATATACTGGCACTCGAGCATTATATTGTCACTCGGGAAACATACTAAACTCTATTACTTGGGCTACTCTATTTACTCGGGCTACTCTGATCACTCAGGTAATACTAATTACCACTATCTTCTCGGTCGACACTACCACTGCTTGGGTTACACAGTAGCTGCTCGGGTTACACTGCTGGCTCAATCAACACTGTGATGACTAAGTGTTTTGGCACTAATTGATAATATGTCTTTCCATAAGGTCATCAATCTCCCCCTTTGGCATTAGTGACCAAAAACACTTATCATGTTCAAAAACTGCTCAGAGTAAAAACTCCCTGATAAGGCTAAATTACTGCCTTTATTTTGTATAATTTTAATACTCTATTCTAGTTTTTGTTAAAACATTTGAGAGTCTAACCAGCCAAAAACTTGTGATAAAGTCCAGAAAGAACTAATGAACCATGGGTAGATGTTTATGACATATTTTTCTAATATTATACATATAGTGCAATATTTCATAAAACCATTAGAATCTATGTTCTAATATCTAGATATTTAATTTGATTAAGCTTGTTGCATGAATATTTCTATATCATAACTAACTTGACAGGAGAGAAAGTGGCTAGAGAGTGGTCGACAACATTCATGGAGGATTGTTGAGGACCAGCTATGGTGGAGTGATCGTTACAACACCAGGAAACACGACTGCTACAATGGAGCCATTATTCCAGGATGCGGGGATGTAGTGTGCCTATATTCCCTCAACACTTCATTATGTTGAATTGGTCACCCGAGCTCTACTACCCTTGCCGCGGGCTATTGTTCTTCCATCTTCTTCTTCGGCATGTTTTCAACAAGATATTTTATTTTCTATTTTTGTAATAAATGTTTAATCCTCTATTTATATAGGGAATGGAACAATAGTTTGAGCTAGCCAGGAGGAAAATGAAAGACAAAAGTTTTTGAAAGGAAACTGTTGTATCTTGCAGCAATCTATTTTCAAGTTCCATGTCTTGTTTTTATGTAATGAGTTTTTGAAATGCAATGAAATAGTTCTTGGTTTACATTCTGTGATCATAGTTTAGCAGAAACTAACCAAGGGGGCCCACTTTGGAGGTGGAATAGGTTAGAATAGAATAGATTTCATTTCCATCATTTCTAGTATTTTAGATAGTAGTTACAATTTCTTCCTACAACATCGCAACTTGTGAGTGTTCCTGCAACATCTGCAAGAATAGTTATAATGGATGTTTTAGGTTGAAATCATAGGTTTCAGTAGAGTTGCATTTTATAGCATTCATTCCAGTAAGAAGATAAATGTATTCTTTTCCTGCAACACTAGTGTAGGTTTATTTTATGCATTTTTACCTTCCTGCAGCATAAGCAGAATGACTCCTTAAGGAACCTAGTGCAAATATTGTGTCGACCATTTCAAGTATACATCCCTGGGTTGACAAGTTGATTGCACCTCATAACTGGAAAAGTAGTCCTTAGATTGAATGAACCATTCCTAAGAAAGACCTTGAGCATGATTATTATACACCTATTGTGAGGCGGTTCACTCCCCCTTACCATATGCCTGGGTACTTTCTCAGGTTTTGACACTATCTCTGTGACTCGGTTACAACTGATTTTTTTTTTTTTTTTTTTTTTTTAAAATNCTGTTTTTTTTTTTTTTTTTTTTTTTTCAAAATGATTTTTGTAACACTTTTATATATCGTTTCTCTACTTCTCTTCTGTACATATATTTCCTATATACATTTCCCCCTTGCTTTTGATGCAAATTCCAAAATACATCTATATGGTAATATCAAAATGGGATAGGAAATCACTATGTACCTTTAAACTATGAGACAAAGTGTTGTCCACATTATCCTACAACACCTTCAGGATGTGTAACTCTATCTGTAACTTTGCTGATAGCTGCATCATAAGCTCTGCAATAGAGAAATTGTTGTCATGAATAAGAGTCTTAGCATGAGCTATATTCTTCTTCATTACATCCATGTGTGGAAGGAGTTGGTTATGCATGGCTATGAGAGATTATCTTGTCCTTTCTTCTTCCCTTAGTAATTCACTCTGCATGTCTATTAGATACTTAATTTTCACAAAATGTGCTAAGCTTGAACTCGGGTTAAGTGCCAACTGATTTGCACTTTCCTTCAAATCTGTATCAACCTTTGTCAGCTTTGTCTTGATTTCCATTTTGAAATTTGAATTATCACTTAGCTTTACAAATAATGAAGCAACATTATTTACTGTAGTTTCTAGAGAGCTAATGAGAGAATCTAGCTTGATTTGATCAAGTGCAATCTTGCTTGCAACATTCTCTAGAACTTTGTTCTAAAATTATCTTTCTACCTTCTGCAGTAGTTTTTCTTGACCATTTAAGTCTTTATTGAACTTGTGGACTATGTCTACAAGTTGTTCCATAATGGAATCACTCTCATTTACTTCTACTTCTAGTGCATCTAGGAATATAACTTTTTAATCTTCCAACACTCTGTTTCTCTTTTTTTCTACTTGGATCTTCTGTTGTGTGGCTCTTTTCTTCCATAGCTCCCCTAGTGTGTCCATTTTCTCTATTGATAGATTGTATAGATCCCAATTTGGAATCACAGTGTCTTTCTCAAGATCAATATCATCAGTGATTGTTTCTTTTCCTTTTCCACTGTCCTTAGGATTGGGTCACTAGTACATTTCAGCTCAAATTTCGACCAAAAAATTTGGCTAATGTTTAGCTTGGTCGCATTACAAAGGAAAGCTTTTGTTTTTTTTATTTTTAATCCCGTGTTGGTCAAAATTTTGACCAAAACGAGATTAAGAGTTTTAAAAAAAAATTAAAAGAAAAGAAAATGCATTTCATTTCCTTTTCAGCACGGGCGGGAATACTTCAGAATTTTGTAGGTTAGAAACAGGGATGTGAGAAGCCTTGGCCTTGAAGGGCATGAAAGAAAAATGGGTCGAGCCCCCTATTGCGATAAAATGGGAGTGAAGAAGGGCCCCTGGACAGCTGAAGAGGATTGAATTCTTTTTGAGTTTATTCACAGAATGGCCATGGGAATTGGCGTTCTCTCCCCAAGCAAGTAGGTTCAAAAGGTATATATATTCTTTGCATAGGTTTTTATTCATTCAGAATGTTACTATCTTTAGATTCAAATATTTCACTATCTCATTCACCATTTTTATCCCTTTGCACCATATTTCTTACACATTCCATTAACTGCACACCAGTTTTATTTTCTGGCCATTTAAATGGCACAGCACATTGTCGTGGCAGGGCCATCCTTGGGGATGGCAGTACCATTCATTTGCTGCTCA
>MU227884.1:444792-473129 GCA_018584345.1 Thuja plicata
CATAGTTTGTTTGTGTCACGATAATGATTTTGATTTGTGTCAAAGCTTTGAACAGACAGAGAACATGATGGCCTGTACAAATGGTAGACCTTGGAAGAAAGAGGGAACACTTAAGTGGGTATTCCAGACAAAATAGACTATTAAAACAGTTTATTTGGATGCACACTCTCTTATCTTAACTTTAGGAGGTTTCTGTTCAAATATTTCTGTATTTATCCAGCTGTGTACACAGTTGAATCCAAGTAAAATTTAAAAAAAAAAAAAAAAATTTAAAAAAAAATTAACATTGGTCGAAATTTTGACCAATGCCACTGTTTATTTCCACCAACGATTGGTCAAAATTTTGACCATTACACCAAAAATTTTGATGACAATGCTTTGCTTTCCACCAATGGGATGGTCAAAATTTTGACCAATTGCACAGCTTTTTTCGACCAAATATTGGTCAAAATTTTGACCAATGCACTAAAAAATGACGGCTTGGGCTATAGTCAAAATTCTGACCTTTGTTTTGGTCAAAATTTTGACCAATTATAAATACGTCAAAAATTTGACAAAAAAAGACCGACGAAAGTTTTGGTCATAAATTGGTCGAAATTACGGTCGAAATTGCGACCAATTGTCATCGAAAATTGAGGTCAAATTTACTAGTGGGTGTAGGAACAATTTCCTTACCTTTTCCATTGTCATCCACTTTCTTTCCTTCCTTTGTTTTCTCCTCAATATTCTGTTGGAATAGGTCATTAGCATTTGTTGTACCAAGTATAGGGTCTGAATCAAATGTAGCATCTATTCTCACTGAAGGAATATTCACAGTTACCTTATGTGACTCGATCAAGCTTGGCTGAGTAGTAGGTGGAGCTTGGTGCTCAGTCTCTACTAGTCCTTATGTTGATTTAGTAGACTTGTCTTTTCTCGGAGATGGGATGATATGTACAGGTGAATTTTGTAGAGATTCCATTACCTCTACTACTATCTAATCTACATTGGATGCTTCAACGACTTCTACCTTAGGTAAATCTACATCATCAGTCTTTTCCTTTTGTTGTATACTCAGTACTTTAGTATTGTCTTCTTCTTTGATTTCTAATACTGTCTTCCATATTCTTGTAGCTTCCTTAACCATATCCTCTATCTTCTTATTCAATACCTGAAAGGTCCTGAACATTGGAGTGTGATTTCTTTCATACTTGGTCATGGCCTCTTTGACCTCTTTTTTTGTCATATTAGGCATGACTTGCCTCAATGTTTGTTCTTTGATATCTTTTTTTGTTTGGACAATATTTCTCTAGGGAATAGATATTTCCTTGAATAGGTCTTTAGACATGTGAATCTTCAATTTAGATGGATCATACTTCCATCTATTCATCTTCTCTACAACTGCTTCTTCAATTTTCTTATGTTCATTCTTCATTCTGGAAGCATAATTGAGATATTTAAGAGAACTCATACCACTACCTTCTCTTAAGACTTCAATTTTATTCTCAAAGGTAGGTGGAGGCTTCTTGAATGTGATTTCATCTTCTTCATCTTCCTTTGGTAATATGAGTTTCCTTCTTGATCTTCTTGGTTTGCTGGTAGTGAGGACAGTGGTAGGGGCCTTATGTGTTTTCTTAAGAACTAGCCTCTTCTTCTTCTTCTTCTTCTTCTTCTTCTTCTTAGGAGGATCTTCTTCTACCTCTTCATCTTCCTTTTCAGATATATCATCTTCTATCTTGATTTCACCTCCTTGGATTACTAAGATAGAAGGAGAAGTCTTTCCATACTTCTTTCCAAACTGTTCTAACCTTTTCTTCCCTCTTTTCAGGATATTAGGAATCTCAATCTCTATTGAAATTATTATTTTGGCTTCTTCATATGTACCAAATTAAGGTGCTTTGGGGTCAACATGATCATTTACAAGAGCTTCAATGATGTTCTTGGTCTCATCTATGTTAACCTCGTATGCAAGAGGTTTCACCCATGTAACCCTAGGTCTGACTGCCTGAATATATACTTTATCATAGTCAACTAGGAAACAAACATCATCCTTATGGTCTTCAACCAATTGTTTAGGAATTCTATACCTATTCTGCATCTTTTGTCTAAATTCCTCAAAATATGCATCCATGATGCTCTCAAAATTGTCTCCTAATTCAGCTATAAACTCATTAATCTGATTTATGGGTCTGTCCTTCTTCCAAATAACTGTGCCTTTGGAAGGGAAAAACTTCTGAATGTAAAAGAATATGCAGACCATAAGTGATCCAAAATTACATGGATTTGTCTTTGATGCCCATATGCTCTCCATGTTCTTTCTTAAATGGATGAGCTACAACTCAGCAAGGTTGAATGAAAGGTTGTTCTTGATCACCTTGTATGCCAAGTCCACAACCTCACATGGTATGCTGTTAGGTTTTCTAGAGCTGTAGATTTTGTGAGCAATAACATGAATCAAAAACTTTAATTCCATGTTTGTTACTCCATTAAGTCTCATTCCTCTACCATTCCACTTGGAAATATTCTTCTTAAATAGGGCATCCCGACGTAGGGTTTTGGTGGCTTTGGACTATGACAACATATGATACCCTGTAACATGGTGTCCCATTGTCTTTGTGATCTTCATAGGTTGCTCCAGCCATAGATGCATGTCGTGAACATAACTCAGAATGAACCTAATCCACTTAACCTCAAAATTCTATGGCATATGCATGATGTGACTCAAACCCTTGACTTCTAAGTGTTTATGCTCTGCCTTTAGATTTATAGCTTCACAAAGTTTATCATAAGCACTCTTCATTTCCAATATTCCAAGCTATTTAATTATGAAATGATAGAAGGCTTGGATGTCATTAATCAACAATACCCTTGGAGGAATTAGGGAATGAGCTCCCATTGGGTCTATTGGATGAAGTTTGACCTTAGGATGTTCACAAATTGCATTCCTGACCAACATCTTAGATCCTTTCTTAACTTTGTTGTTGGATGTAGATGCCACTATGCTTGAAGGTTTGATAAAAATTCATAACTAAAAACTTTCGAATACAAATTTGCTCTGAATCACTTAAGGAACTGTTTCACTCTGCAAACTAAAATATTTATAAATAATAACACTTACAATTCATCTTTTATAAGAGAATTTACCATTGAGTTTTCATTAAATTATCCATACATGGTAGTTGGCATAGCTCAGAATGAATCTCAGTGAACACTAACTTTTGTATCCTCAAAACCACACAACTTGACTTAACTTAGTTAACAATGTGCAACTCGGTTGTTACTGAGATCTTGACTCGGTTAAAACTGTAATATGTCCTAGTGCATGAATATGATGATTTGGACTTACTATCATCTCTGGAAATGATGTACGATTTATTGTATGCATAGTTTTAGTAGTCTCCTTGCATTTTTATTCAAAGATGGTAGATCCACCCAATTCACTAATTTGGGTGCCATTCGATCCTTCATTGTTTTGATCTAAAATTTCACTAGATTTCCTTACCCACTGCTGATTCATCTGAGTTCTGATTTTAGAAAATTTTACTTTGCCTTTCTCAAAAATAGTATCCAATTTTTCTTTTTTCATGCAATTCTTTCTTAGATGACTGATTTGTTTACATACATAATATATCTTAGTAGGATTCCTTTTTCTAAGGTGAGTCTTTACACAATTTGCACCAATATACCCATATTCACCACACTCACAACATCTGCTCCATGTGTTGTAATCCCAACCAAAAATTACTTTATCTAGTTGTTCATTAGAGTTCCATTTCTTAGTTCTACACTCAGAGGATTTGTGACCTTGTTTGTTACAATTGAAGCATTTACCATTAAATTTTGATTTTCCATTGCTCCAACACTTGTGTGTTGTGTGCCCTAACTTGCCACAATAATTACAAGTAGGTTTGATATTCTTTTGAGTTCCTTGCTGTGCTATGAGGATTCACCTTGTTTAGTATAACCTAATCTAGTCTATCCATGATGTCTAAGTTGAGTTTTCTCATTCAACTGATCCATGTTTCATTGTGAATTCATCATACTCACATTGGTCTATTTTTCAGTATTGAGATCATTTTGCAGTCTTTCATTTTCTGTTCTTAGATTGATAACTTCTTGATTTACATTGTTGAGTTGATTTATCATATCTTCTTTCTGAAGTGACAAATGATGGATTTCATTTTATTTTTCCTCTAATCTTGCACTCAGCAATCTTTTATCTTCTTATGTCATTTCACTGTCATTTTCCGCTTGACTCTTTTTCTCTATGACTTCACATATTTTGACTGAATGTATTTCTTGTTCTCTTTTCAATTTTTTGACTTCTTCATGTAAATTGATATTCTTTGCAAGTAGGTCTTCAATTGCTTCATCTACTTCTTTGGAACTTGTTTCTTTGCATAAGTCATCAATTATTTCTTCTATGTAAATTTTTTCATTCATTTGTGCTGCTAAATATTTTTATTTTTTTTCAGGGAAAGAGAGAGTTGCTCCTTGAGTTTCTTGATATGATCCATGGCCACTTGTAGATCTATATTTTCATTTTCAATGGCTTTCTCTAGTCTATATATTTCCTTTACCTATGATATTTGCTCAAGCTATTAAACTTCTATAAAGAGAACCTTATGCTCTGATCCCAATTGTTGGAAATATGTTGAGTCAATGTGACTGAGAGGGGGGGGGGTAGGTTGAATCAAGAACCAATAAAACTTAATCCTTTTAATCCAATATTATATTATCTACTATGATTGCATGTAAGAAATGAAAATAAATAAAACATCCACAATATTTGACACAGTATTTGGTTACCCAGAAACCTTCCAAATAGAAAGTAAAACTAGAGTGAGGATGGTACCCACAATATTTATTACTGTAGTATAAATTTAGCCTATTAAAGATTACAATTGACCACTTTTAATGGCCTGCCCTATTAGGAGCAATAAGGACTATTAGGTCATGTATCTTCTTAAAATGGAAGCACTTCCATGTTAAGAATGTTTAGCCCTCCTTAGGGGGTGCTCTTGACAACCATCATATTTTCCCCTCATTTCCACATCCTCTCCTACTTCTATGACTATTTAGGACCCTGATTGGGCCTCTCTGGGAACCACCCATCCCATCTGACACATTTTCTAGGGGTCCTGACTCCCTAGGTCAAAGCCAACATCGACCTTGATTTTGACCCAGGTCCCCCTTTTCAGATTGAAAGTTTGTCGGCTTCCATGGGTCATTAAAAGTTTATTTCCCTCTTCTAGGTTGGTTGTTTTGGGTTCCGAAGTGATGACTCTTAAATTATATTTAATATAGGTCCTCTTCTAGGGATACATGTCTAATTGGAATTTAATTCTCCTATGTAGGTCTCTCTAGAATTTTGTGCCCTAGATTCATATATAAGGAAGTTTTCTCCTCTCATTTTCTCTAAGAATCTAAGCACTAAGTCTCTCTAAGTGAACAACCATCATCAAGAAAAAAGTTCAAGCATCCATTATTCTACATGTTTTCAAGCTTCCAAAGTATTCAAGTCTTCCTCTCAAGCAATCAAGTTGTCCATTGAAGATCAAGGATTCAAGCATTCAAGCCTTTGAATGGATTTGGTTCAAGCATTCAAGATTAATCATTCAAGCCCTAGATCTATCCATCATGGTGGTGTGATCTTCCTTCAAGATCCTTTGCGCATCCTCAAGATTCATTCACTCTCTCTTCAAGGTGGATTCCAAGAATACATTCATGGAGGTTTATGGTTTCTAATATTTAGCCCAAGCTTTCATATTTACATACTTGTTTACATTCTAAATACAATTGCATATCTATTGAATATCATAGCTTCATTATTAGATTTACTTATACTAATTGCTAGTATTCTTCATTTCAATTATTTATTTCAAGGTTAATTCCTAAATTGCGGTTTGACTAAGGAAAACCCCTCCCCCCAACAAACAAACCATTTTTCTTGCAGGGACAGGTTCGTAATAGAAAATTGGAGTGCAGATTAGGATACCCTTTTCAACAAACTATTGGGATCTGGGAATAGATTTCCTATCAGAGATTTTAGAGGTTGATTCTACCCTAGGTCAAAATCAGAAATTTTGGGTCAATGGTGACATTGAATTTAGGGTCAAAATCAGAACTATGTTAGATTAGAAAAAGATTTCTGAGTTTTGTTAGTCTCTACATTTATGTTCTAGATCTAGTTATAGATTTTCAAGAAACTTAGTGTAGACCCTCGAAAACAACATTCTTCAGATCTGTAACAATTCAAGGTTATTACTTTTCTCCTATTCATTTCAATTAAAGTTATTAATCTTTCTATATCTATCACACATTATTTTCTATAAAATGGAATTTAAGATCTTCTTTATTGTTATTTACAATTGATTGATTCATTTATACATTGATCCTTCCTTTGGGTTTAATCAATTTGGATCCTTCCTTTGTGTATTTGAGATAAAAGGAACATCTTATTTATCCCTCACATTTCAATAAACATTCTAATTTCAAATGTAAAAACACAACTCTACCTTACATTAAGGTATCGTCTATATTTCTTATGTTATATTTTGGTGAACCCACAATATACAACTCTTTCTTTTTTGGTGTTAGATGCTTTGTCTGTTTTCCTTAGAGACTAGCTTTGGCAAACATACTAAATTAGTTTTCTTTTATGCTCTTGCATTTTAAAATAGAAAAATCCACATACTCATAAAAATATAAAACACATTTCATGCATTTTCATTCACTATGAGAATCTTTAAGATGCTTTGGTGTATGGTTATTTTCCTCATTATTCTTCTATTACCGTCTATTTATAGTACTTATGATGTTTATGAAAGTATCATCCATTTCATCATGTTTGTTACTCTTCATGCTTCACTTGCTCATGCTATTATGAGATTATGGTGCAGGAGCACCCTAAATGAACCAAATTTTCCTATGGAACTTAGGGTTCCCATTAAGGTCCTAAGAGGCTTATAGTTATGTTAGAACAATGGGTTAATCATTGGACCCCTTGTAAGACCATAGTTCCAAGATTGGCACCCTATGAGCCCTTGGTCAACTATTGGTCAATGATGGTCCAAAAACCTAGGAATAGATTGTTTTAGTTTTTTCATGTTTGGATCCACTAGGGATCAAAAAAATAGGGTTGAGACCAAGTTTGGTCATCAAACTTGCAAAATTGCAAAATATGCAAAAGTTGCTCAAAAGTTGTCAAGCAACTTTTGAGCAAACTTGACAACTTTTGTCAAAAACTTGTATAACAACTCCCAAATGACTAATTAGTTAAAATATGTTATGTAACCATTGGGTGTGCCTAAAAATCCCTTTTAGGAGGGTGGTAGGCTAATGATTTAAATTTGGCATTTGAAATCAATAAAATATAACCATTTCTCCGCAAATCCTGAGGATAGTTGATCAGTATGGATTGGTACAGATAGAAGGACATGAAAGTCTGACACCGAGAATTTTTCTTGTGAACCTCCTTTAATTTTAATTTGGTTTCATGTTTTGATCAATCATACTTTAAAATTTATTGAATTTGTAATCCCATGCCTGGTTTGTAGGCCCTAAATTAGGGTTTCTCAAAGAATTGAGTGTATTTCCTTTTTTCACCATGGGAATTCAATGACCCTTGGTGGAAAGCATTTTTTTATGATGTTCTTTAATAATTTCTAGGATAGGATCACCAAAATGCAGGGAGATGGGGTTTCCATGATGCCCTAGGTGTATATCACAATGTATGCACCATTCCAGAATTAGGACAACAGTCATAACTCTTGTTTGCGGATTCATTAGAGGCCCCAAATTGGTGAAGGAGACCCTTGTACACACCCTCACATGATCCAATCATCAATTTGGGAATTGAATGCATTCAAAAGGTACTTTTAGTGCAAGTGTAGGCCTAATTAGCCCTAATTGCAGAAGCAATTTGGTGTGTCTTCCTGTCTCTCCTTCATTTTCATGTTTTTGGGGTTTAAGTCCAAGGTATTAGGAAATAAAGGGTGTTTTCATCCCTAATTATTTAAGGGGGTTATGTGGAAGAATCTTATTTAAGATCAAATATCCTTTGGGAAAAGGCTACAAGCCTAGTATTGGGTCTGTGAAGCAACTATGTCATATGGGTTGCAAGTGAGTAAAAGAACCATTGTAACTACTTGTTAGGGACCTAAATAGACCACACCTATGAGTATAGGTTACCCCTGGTCCTATAAGTCACTTTTGGGGTATTTTTGAGAAGTTGGATCAAGTGCTTGTGAAGCCAACCTTGGTAGTTGGTGTTGTAGGATTGGTTAAACCTAGTGATTAGGTTGCGCTTGGGGTTTTGGGTTGTGATAACCTTAACCAAGTCCTTTCCCACACTTGCGATAAGTGTGAAGCACTTTCAGCCTTAAAGAGTTGGTGTTTGGGGGGTGCATTGCCCTATTTGAGTTATTTGGAGGATTCCTACTACCCACTTTGCATCAAGTGGTATCAGAGCTATGTCTTCTCTTGAGGATGAAGATATCCCTTCAAGGGTTAAAAACATTGAACTAGAAAATATGGTGAGAGAAAATAGGGAGGAAAATGAAGCCTTGATAAGAAGACTTAAAGAGTTGGAGAATAAGGTAGAGAGGGGAAAACAAGGCACCTCTAGTGGTGAAGAAGGGAGTGAAGAGGAAGATGACACCCCTGATCAGGATGTGAACATTCTTGCAGACCAGAGACCCCTTCTAGATGCCTTGAAATCTACGGGGAGAAGAACCATGGAGGAGAAGTTGGATTCGCCAAATTTTAGTGGAAAGATGAATGGAGACTTGGCCTTGGATTGGATAGAGGCCTTAACAAGATTCTTTGAGTGTGATGACATCCCTGACAAGCAGAGAGTGAAAATAGAAAGATCCAAGTTGAAGGGAGCAGCCTAAGCTTGATGGAACTTCATCCAAACAGAGAGGGTGAAGAATGGGAAGAGTATGATCTCTTCATGAAAAAAATGATTTCATTGGTCAAGGATACATATGTGCCTAAAGACTATGGGGTACAACTCCATAGAAGGAAGCAAATTCTAAAGAAAAAAGACATGGATATAGGCTCATACACCGAGGAGTTCCTAAAACTATGTATGAAGACAAATGTGGAAGAAAATGAAGAAGAAATGTTAGCAAGATATATAAATGGTCTTAAGGTATCCATTCAAGAGGAAATTATCCTACATTGCCCTACCACATTAAATAAGTTTTATCAAATGGTAGTCAAGGTAGAGGAGAAGTGGAAAAGAAAATAGGAGTTTGGCAAGGTGTTGGTTTACAATTTGTCTACTTTTAATTTGATTTATATAATGACTCTTGAATATACCCAATGTTGGCTTTCATAGAAAAAAAAAGTAACCACAAACTGGGTCAATGGTAGGAATCTATCAATGGCCCCTTAATTGAAAGGTACAATATCCCTTATGTGAAAGATATGCAATGGATTTTGTCTTTCGGTTTTTAGGGGTATGCTCTTTACCAGAGAGTAGAAGAGGTTCAACCAAGTTGCTCAAAGCTTTGAACAACTCAAGAAATGAATGGGGATTTACTCAATGACATGCAATCTGAAATGCAAACTATTATGTAGTGTGGGATGAATGCAAAATACCATCTACCAGTAGAGACGAAGAAAGAAGGTGTAACAATACAATTCCCGGATTGCTAATATTGTGAAACTTTGACAATACCCAGATTATCTTGATCTCATTCTCTATTAACCCTCTTCCCAAATCCTTATGCAAGACCTAATCTATTGAACTAAGATGTGCAATGAAAATAAAATGGAGTTCTTATGCTGAAGATAGTAAACATACAATCCACTCAATGAAAATAACAAAACCGAGTTCATTACTATTCATTCAATTTTGAGTATTAGCATCCTCATTCAAAAAATCACACAACTAACTAAGATGAACAAAAAAAATCACTTCAAACTCAGAGTCGCACACAGTAGTCCCAGCTCCAGGGGTTTTGCCAAAGTAATTTTTGCAAATCTTATTTACTTTACAAAAATTTAAATATATAGGTCTTCCCCAAAATCACTCGTTACAATAATGATTGCCTCTTTACAATATTTTGAGAGGAACATTCTAATAATAAACCTAGTCAGTTACAAAAACTGATAGAGCTGACAAAATGCCAAAAATGGCTACAATACACAAAAGTTGGGAAGATGACAAAGGTCAACATATTCTATGCCTTCTTCTATGTAAGGGATTTTCCTCTATAAGCCTTCATTGCATCCGTTACCTTGCCCAAATCCTGAGCATTCAGGATGATTATATTGTCAGCTCAGCTCATCCAACCTGGCAATCTTGGATTGGAGCTTCTCTGATTCCTTTTTTATCACAACATTTATTGCAGAGAGCTCCCTGATTCTTGACACTTGGAAGTTATCTGGATCCGTAATATCATCTATGAAAGAAATAAAATTAGCTTACATTCACTCTGTATTCACCAACTTGTCACTTCTGAAAACTTGAGATTTCGTGTGCAACACTTTCCAAAACTCAAAAAGTTTATCCATCTCCTTTTGCACTAACTTAACCATAGTCTTGAGTTTATTTGCTGATCTATTTGAGTTCTCAACCATGAACTCCAGAGACTGCCTCCAGTGAAACAATGGCTCCTGTCTAGTCTTGAGGATTCCATTGGAGATTGCAACACTAGTCTTCATATCAATCACCTCCTACAAGGTGGCTAGTTGCTCTGTCAATCCAGTGGATGCATTATAAATGGTCTCCTGGTTTTTTGATGTTGTATCCTTCAATTTTTCTACATCAAGTAGAAGCTTCCCTAAATTCTCAATGAAAATGGGGCCTTGAACCTTCATCGCCTCTATCCATGCTCTACCAATTTTCCAAAACTGTCTCTCTTGCTACAGCTTCAGTAGCAAGTTCTTATTCTCTTCTGCATTAGGGTCAAACTAAGCAGATGAAGTAGTGCCAAGATAAGATTTAATATACTAAACTAGCTCCTTATTTTAAGACTTGAGGACTTCCTTGTCTTCTCGGAGTTCTTCTAACCTATCCTCAATCCTCTCATTAGAGGTTTTTTAGATATTGACCATTGATTCATGCACTGGCACTCCTAGGTCCACAGTTTTAATCTGGAAATCTTGAGCTCAAAGCTCATGAAACTTTCCTTCTTTCTATGGCTTTTCTATTTCCATTAGCATATGCCTGGTTGTGGAATCATGGGAAAGGGCCACCACAGACTTTTGCTTCTTCACCTTCTTTATCAGTGGCTGAGATGAGGTTGCCTTAAGGATCATGTCCTTTGAGGAAATGGTCTCCTCATGTCATTTCTTCTTCTTCTCAGTGGTTTCCTCCAACCATGAGTCTATGGATAACACCTTAATTGCAGATTGAAGAGCTGTAGGATCAAACAGCTTCTGGGCCACTAGAGGAAACTTCTTGTCTTATGGTGGAACATGGAAGGAGGCAAACTTAGTCACCGAAAGGGCCAGATCATTTACTAGCTGAGAGGAATCCTAACCATCCATGGGATTTGTGTCATCCAAGGTGATAAATAGATTTGGTGAGGGAGGCTTGGTCATAGGAACCTCTTGTTCTTTATTCTTTTCCTTTTCCTTATCCTTTTCCTTATCCTCTTCATTTCCAATGTTTAGGAGTGAACCATCTCTGCAGGTCAGAGTGATAGGAATATTATTTTCTAGGGGCTGGTCACCTCCTTTCCCAACAGATTGCACTGCACCTACTGAAACTGATGGTGCCACAAAAGAAGTAACTGCTAAAGATGATTGCTCAGCTCCTGAAGTCATTCCTCTGGATGAACCTGCGCCAAAAGTTATTTTTCATGGCCCAAAAATCTTCAATATCTAAGACATGTATGTAGGCATGTTCAAGCTTCAGGTGATCTCTAACAAAACCCATAGGATCATATTAAGACCTAAGAACCTCATAATCAACCAGCTTGATCTTATCCTTAAAAATCTTTACTAAATTGAAGGCATCAGATCTGGATGCACAGGAATATGGATCAACCACCATGGGGAAGGAAATTCTAGTGATCTTCTTCATAGTTGAACATAGAGTGTTCACTTCCAATATCTACCAAAAAAGCTCCACCAAGACCACCTTATCTTCAGGATACCAGGACAATCTCTTAGGAAATATGGAGAAGGATCCTATCTGAAGATAAGAGAAACTCATGAATTAGATCAAAGAGCATCCATACTAACTAATTATCGAGATGGCCTCTGGTGAGAACCTTCTTTCTAGGAAACCTTGAAGTTCCTAACATATTCTCATTGTGAATGCATCATTCACAGCAATATATTCCTCAAAGCTCAGATGCAATTGCAGATTTGGGTAGAACTCATATATTTTGGTGTTGTTGTCGAAGTTGTGGATTGTTGGTAAGTTGGGCCACAGGTGCTGAGTTCCCAAAGCATAGATCAAGTAAGAAGACATGTAGAACTATTTGAATCCTTGATAAGAACTCATCCAGGATACTAGCTTCTCACACAGGATTTCTTCCCAATCAATGAACATATTTTCTACACAGATAGCTTGAACAAGAAATAAATTATGTTCAACGAGATCCAGGATCTCAGGTTTTCTGTCCAATCTAGTCAATAGGGCTAGAATATCAACAATTTCCCTCTTTAGGGTTGTTCTGAAGAGATTTTTGGCGTCTTAATTTTCTTTGATTGAGGGGTCTGCAACCAGGTCTTCTACATGTCTTCCCTCCTTAGAGTCTTCTTTTCATTGAACATAGACGTAGATGAACCAAATTCGATATCAAAATACACATCTTTCGTCAAAATGCCAAAAGCAGATTGGATCAGGGCTTTACGAATTGTTAGCAAAATAGACTCATCTGGGAACAAGATTTTCTTTGTCACTGGGTTGTATTTCTCTATACATTCTCTGATGAGCTTAGGAGCTTGAACTTCCATTGGAAAACCTGCAGCTTCTACCAGACCATTGTCCTCGAGCTTCTCTGTAATAGGGTGAACTAGATGAGAATTCAATCTTTTGTGCAAATCTCTGAGATCAAAGAATCTTAGAGATCATGTGTCAGAAACTTCTTTTAGTTCAATCTCAATACCATTTAATCTGTCATAACTAGAAGCTTTAACAGCCATTTACTATAAAATTGAGAACATGAGTGAAGACAAATGACTTGCTAATAAAAAATGGTGAGCAGCAAACAATGGTGAATGCTAAAGAAATAGCCGCTAAGATCTAAACATTGGCACCACATGAATGACATTAAGGTGACCTAACAGACGCAATGATAGGATTAGCATTTAATTTTTGATAATCAACGGTTATTTGAAATTCCCATTTTGGAGAACATAATGGCCTCAAAATCCTCAAACTTACACTTAACTTTATGTTCATTAGCCGCTTGCTAAAACAAATCTTTAGTCTTGCGGAAAAATAACATACTTTCCTTCCGATGCTGAAATTAATGAACATTAGACCATTTTACCTTGTGTGAAAAAATAATATTAGAGAATACTTTTCCCGTAAGCCTTTTTCGTTTATTTTGAAAAGTATCCCGATGGCTTCACCTTTTATCCTTTGCGCACTTAAACAACTTATTTTCCATTGGGAGCACTTAACTTCTTATTTTCTCTTTTCACTGATGTTGGGGTTGCACCTTTGAGACCAACTTTTCCAGATGCTGCATGATCACTACCACTACTCCGCAACTTGATATCTCTGAGAGTTGAAAAACTATTTTTACAAACAAAATCTTTATCAATCACTTATATAAAACACATGTTTATCTTTCGAAAAAACACATTGAGCATTACAGATATGAGGGTGACTACTTCTCATTTGGAAAACACTATGACACTCCTTTCTTGACATACCTAGATCACCTAAACATCAAATGAAGCAGAAAGATTGAAAACCCACTAGGCTCAAATAGGCAAGGAAAATAATTTATCTGATAAGCACATTAGGGGAAGGTTTCAAGATGAATGAGAAGAAGGTCACCAAAGAAAATTTTTACCCCCTGGGACCTAAAGACCCTTAGACTAAAATTTGGAAACACAAGGGAAAGAGAAATGATAGTGGGAAGAAATTTAGAGGAAGAAGAACCTCTTGGAATAGAGGACAATACAGTGGTAATAGTAGCAGGATCCCTAACCAAGGAGAGAAAGAAAATAGTGATTCAAACTTCAAAGGGAACTATAGAGGGAGAAGACCCTTCAATAGGGGAAGAAAAAACATAGGAAAAGGAAACGGAACACTAAGGTGTTACTACTGCAATCAATTGGGACACCATTCAGGAAGATGCCCTGAGAAGAGAAACAATAATAATCAAGGAGAAAGAAGAGCACAACTCATTAATGAGGAAAAGACATAAGACAATGCAAATGAAAGGGACTTAGAACTAGAGGAAGGAACATGTTTGATTATGATACAATTCTTCTTGAAAGTACCACAAAGTCAAGAACCTCCTCAAAGGAAGAATCTCTTCTGGACAAAGATCAAGTGCAATGGGAAGGTATGTAACTTACTTATAGATTCTGTCTCAACTATAAATTTAGTATCTTGTGAAATCATCCAAAAGTTAAATCTCCCTAAGAAGCCTCATCCTTTCCCTTACCATGTCTCTTGGTTAACAAGAGGTCAACAAACATTAGTAACTAAACAAGCATGGATAGAGTTTTTAATAGAAGACTTTAAAGACAAAGTTCTTTGTGATGTTGTTGAAACGGATGCCTCCCACATCCTTCTAGGCAGGCCTTGGTAGTATGATGTAGATGCCACACACCATTGTAGGAAAAATACCTACCCTATCACTACAGATGGAAAAAAATTCACCATGAAGCCTCTGCCTGATACCAAAACAAAGAAAGAACCCACTGTCATAACCATGGGTGAAAAAGAAATGTTAAAAGTAATAAAATAACCTGAAATTGAAGCCTTTTTCCTAATCTCCAATCCCAAGGATAGTATTAGGTCTCACAACGATGATCCTATACCAGATAAAGTTAAGGAATTGCTTACAAAATACAGTGATGTGTAGTGGACTTATTGCTCTTTTGGATTATGTGAAGAATTGGGTAGATGATACCCCATTTACTAATTTTCCTAATCCTAATCCTATCATTCCTAATCTAGTTCCTAATCCTCCTAATCCTCATCCTATAATTCTTGATCTAGTTCCTAATCCTCCTAATTGTCATCCTATCATTCCTAATCTAATTCCTAATATTCCCATTTCTATTTCTCCATCTTCTATCCCTAGTTCTTCCCACACCTATGATGCGGCTCAAGCTAAGGTTCATGATGTAGATGTTCAAGAATTATTTCATTTACCTTCCCCTTCCTATCTGATCCATGATGATATTAAAGGGAAAAACAAAGAAACCTCTTCTAAACCTATCATTCCACCATACACAACATTTTCTCATGAACACCATAATAAATCACCTCTTGTAGAAGATTTCAAAGATATGTATACTACCATATAAACTATGGTGGATAAACAAGGCTATAAGGGTTTAGGGCTTTGTGTTAATGAACATGGCATTAAAAATCTGATACATTCATCCCCTAAACAAGATATGCATGGTATAGGCTTCCTGCCTTCTCAATTCAAGGTGGCTGATCTTAACTATCATTCTCCTCTTCACATTCTTCTTCCAACACCTTCCTTAGATCACCCTGATACTCCTCATGATGTGGAAAAGAAATTATATGTCGAGTTAATGAATTCTAAGAAAGAAATCTTTAAACCTATGCTGAAAAATTCTCTCTCTAAATAAAAATGTCCTTTTCATTATAGTAATACACATTTACTTTTTGATTGTGTGCATTTCAAACTATATGTTAGAGAAAGAACTTCTTTAGAAATTATATCTCATTCCTGTGTGGTATTATAATTTCTTCATAATTTGGATATAGGGCATTTCCCTCATTCTTCTATAAATTAGATAATATTTTTTCTCCTCTTGTCTCTTAACTGGGGCCCAAGAGGTATTTCCTTCCAATCTTCTAGGATCCATTTTGTTGTCAGCATGTATTTTGTTTTGAGTTTAATCAGTTATTCTTTCTATATTCTATCCTTATAATTTTCTATTATTGTACATACTTCCTTCACTCATAATCATTCATGATATCTTTTATAGGACATTTTTTTTGTAAAGATATCTCTTTGCTATATGTGCCTGAAGACTATGTGGTACAACTCGATAGAAGGAAGAAAATTCTAAAGAAAAAAGATATGGATATAGGCTCATACACCGAGGAGTTCCTAAAACTATGTATGAAGAAAAATGTGGCAGAAGATGAAGATGAAATGTTAGCAAGATATATGAATGGTCTTAAGGTATCCATTCAAGAGGAACTTAGCCTACATTTCCCTACCACAGTAAACAAGTGTTATCAAATGGCACTCAACGTAAAGGAGAAGTGGAAAATAAAATAGGAGTTTGACAAGGGAAAGAGAAACGATAATGGGAATAACTTTAGACAAAGAGGAACCTCTTGGAATAGAGGACAATATAGTGGTAATAGCAGCCAGATCCCTTACCAAGGAGACAAAGAAAACAATGATTCAAACTTCAGAGGAAACTATAGAGGGAGAAGACCCTTCAATAGGGAAAGAATAAATACAGGAAGAGGAAATGGAATACTAAGGTGTTACTATTGCAATCAATTGGGACAACATGCAGGAACATGCCCTAAGAAGAGAAACAATAACAATCAAGGAGAAAGAAAAGAACAACTCATTCAAGGGGACCAGAAAGAAGACAATGCAAATGAAAGGGACTTAGAACCAAAGTAAGGAGCATGTTTGATGATGAGACAAATCTTCTTGTAAGTACCACAAAGCCAAGAACCTCCTCAAAGGAAGAATCTCTTTCGGACAAAGATGAAGTGCAATGGGAAGGTATGTAACTTACTTATAGATTCTGGCTCAACTAAAAATTTAGTATCTTGTGAAATATTCCAAAAGTTAAATCTCCCTAAGAAGCCTCAACCTTTCCCTTACCATGTCTCTTGGCTAACAAAAGGTCAACAAACCTTAGTAACTAAAAAAGCATGGATAGAGTTTTCAATAGAAGACTTTAAAGACAAAGTTCTTTTTGCTGTTGTTGAAATGGATGCCTCCCACATCCTTCTAGGTAGGCCTTGGAAGTATGATGTAGATGCCACACACTATTGTAGGAAAAATACCTACTCTATCACTAAAGATGAAAAAACATTCACCATGAAGCCCCTGCCTGATACCAAAATAGAGAAAGAACCCACTGTCATAACCATGGGTGAAAAAGAAATGTTAAAAGTATTAAAAGAACCTTAAACTAAAGAATTTGTCCTAATCACCAAGCCCAAGGATAGTATTAGGTATGACAATGATGATCCTATACTAGATGAAGTTAAGGAATTGCTTACAAAATACAGTGATGTGTAGTGGACTTATTGCTCTTTTGGATTATGAGAATAATTGGGTAGATGATACCCTATTTACTAATCTTCCTAATCCTAATCCTATCATTCCTAATCTAGTTCCTAATCCTCCTAATCCTCATCCTATAATTCCTAATCTAGTTCCTAATCCTCCTAATCCTCATCCTATCATTCCTAATCCAATTCGTAATATTCCTATTTCTATTTCTCCATCTTCTATCTATAGTTCTTCCCACACTTATGATGGGGCTCAAGCTAAGGTTCATGATGTAGATGTTCAATAATTCTTTAATTTACCTTCCCCTTCCTATCCGATCCATGATGATATTAAAGGGAAAATCAAAGGAACCTCTTCTAAACCTATCATTCCACCATTCACAACATTTTCTCATGAACACCATAATCAATCACCTCTTGTAGAAGCTTTCCAAGATATGTATACTATCATATACACTATGGTTGATAAACAAGGCTATAAGGGTTTAGGGCTTGTTGTTAATGAACATGGAATTAAGAACCTGATTCATTCATCCCCTAACACAAGATATGCATGGTATAGGATTCCTGCCTTCTCAATTCAAGGTGGATGATCTTAACTATCATTCACCTCTTCATATTCTTCTTCCAACACCTTCCTTAGATCACCCTGATACTCCTCAAGATGTGGATAAAAAATTATATGTCTAGTTAATGAATTCTAAGAAAAAAAAATCTTTAAACCTATGCCGAAAAATTCTCTCTCTAAATACAAATGTCCTTTTCATTATAGGATACACATTTAGTTTCTTATTGTGTGCATTTTAAACTATATGTTAGAGAAATAGCTTCTTTAGGAATTATATCTCATTCATGTTCAGTATTACAATTTCTTCATAATTTTGATATAGGGAATTACCCTCGTTCTTCTATAAATTAGATAATATTTTTTCTCCTCTTGTCTCTTAACTAGGGGTAAGAGGTATTTCCTTCCAATCTTCAAGGATCCATTTTTCTCTCAGCATGTATTTTGTTTTGAGTTTAATCAGATATTCTTTCTATATTCTATCCTTATAATTTTCTATTATGGTACATACTTCCTTCACTCATAATCATTCATGATGTATTTTATAGGATATTTGTTTTGTAAAGATATCTCTTTTCTATAACACCTCTTGATATAATTTGGTATATCCCTTGCTTTCATCCTTGGGGGGGAAGGTATTTTCCTCCTTCCTGTATCTAAGTATCTACTTTCCTTACCTTAGTAGCATTCATTTATTCTACAAAATTATTTCCTTATAAAGATTTATGTTTTGGGCTATGGATACCCTCTTATATGAGAGGTGATTTTCCTAGGTCAATACCTCTTCTTTATTTGGTAAATTATGTTTTTTTATAAAATATTTCCCTTGCTTTGGGTTAGAGTTTGATTCCTTCATTCTAACATTCCTCTTCCTCTTGATTGTAGGGGGCTTGATGATCGAATCTTTGGTCCCTCTTTTCTTTAGAATATGACATTTTATCCTAGGCACTCCTCTACGGTGGGGATATTTATCATAAGATATCTTCCTAATTTGGGATCCTTTTTGCATATGTGACATATCCATTTTACAATTATCTATGCTCTTAGAGGTAAGGGTCAATATTTTTTTCTAAGGATATAGTGTATATTGTTGTTAAACTGGATATCTCCTTACCTTGTGAAGTAGGTATCCTCTTTCTCTTCCTTATCTTTCTTAGTGGTAGTCATGGTATGAAGGGGGAAAATATATAGGGTTTCCCTTATACTATAGTTTACATTTTACAACATGATAATCGTCGGAAGGTAACACACATAAGTTTCTAAATCCTAAAGAGACACACATTCTTATTTTTATTTTTATTTTTGTCTAAATCTTCGGAAGGTAACACACATAAGTTTCTAAATCCTAAAGAGATACACATTTTACAATATGCTAAATCCTTGGAAGGTAATGCACATAAGTTTCTAAATCCTGAAAAGACACACATTTTATATTCCATAGTGATACAAGAATGTGGATCAATGGATATTCTAAAAGCCATTAGAAGACGCATTACAATTACAAAGCATAGTTTATGGGTAAACTTGTTGGGCTCTCCCTCTTTGGTGATTCATGGTAAGGTGGGCATATTACTAGGCGAGGTAATCATTATATATTTTCTCTCTTTCTCTTTCATGCTAGTAGGATTAGATCATGAATCTATGTTATCTATAGTGTTGCTCTTGTTTTTCTTATGTAACCATGTATGGTTTCTATGATTAATTTCTTGTTTCTTTCATATCTTTGTTCATGTATGTTGAATTATAATCCTTGGCCTTAGGGCTCATTTCCTTAACTAAGTGATATTCTACCTCGTTGTGATCCACCAATCTTTCTTCTAACTTTACCGCAAGTATGTTTTATTTCCATACTCCCGCTAAAGTGGGGGCTTAATGTATCATCTTAAAATGGAAGCACTTCCATGTTGAGAATGTTTATCCCTCATTAGGGAGTGATTTTTACCACCATCATATTTTCCCCTCATTTCTACATCCTCTCCTACTTCTATGTTTGTTTAGCACCTTGATTGGGCCTCTTCGGGCACCATCCATCTCATCTAGCACATTTTCTAGGAGTTCTAACTCCCTACGTCAAGGTTAACCATGACCTTGACCTAGGTCAAGTTTGACCTCATCCTTGACCTAGGTCAGGGTCAACCTCAATTTTGACCTAGGTCCCCCTTTTCAGTTTGAAAGTTTGTTGGCTTCCAGGATTCATTAAAAGTTCATTTCCCACTTTTGGGTTGGCTTTTTTGGGTTCTGAAGTGATTACTCTTAAAATATATTTAATATAGGTCCTCTTATAGGGATATAGGTCTAATTGGAATTTAATTATCCTATGTAGGCCTCTCTATAAGATTGTGCCCTAGATTCATATATAAGGAATTCTTCTCCTCTCATTTTCTCTAAGAAGCTAAGCACTAAGTCTCTCTAGGTGAACAACCATCATCAAGAAAAAATTTAAAGAATCCATTGTTCTACATGTTTTCAAGCTTCCAAAGTTTTCAAGTCTTCCTCCCAAGAATTCAATTTCTCCATTTAATATCAAGGATTCAAGCATTCAAGCCTTTGAAGGGATTTGGTTCAAGCATTCAAGATTCATCATTGAAGCCCTAGATGTATCCATCATAGTGGTGTGATCTTCCTTCAAGATCCTTTGTGCATCCTCAAGATTCATTCATACTCTCTTCAAGGTGGATTCCAAGCATACATTCATGGAGGCTTATGGTTTCTAATATTGAGCCCAAGATTTCATATTTACATACTTGTTTACTTTCGAAATACAATTGCATATCTATTGAATATCATAGCTTCATTATTAGATTCACTTATACTAATTGCTAGCATTCTTCATTTCAATTATTGATTTCAAGGTTAATTCCTAAATTGGGTTTTAACAAAGGAAAACCCCTCCACCCAACAAACAAACCATTTTTCTTGTAGGGACAGGTTCAGAACAACGAATTGGAGTGCAGATTTGGATACCCTTTTTAGAAAACTATATGGATATGGGAATAGATTTATTGTCAGATATTTTAGAGGTTGATTATGCCCTAGGTTAGAATAGGAAATTTTGGGTCAATGGTGACATTGACTTGAGGGTCAAAATCAGAACCGTGTCAGATCGGAAAAAGATTTATGGGTTTTGTTTGTCTCTGTATTTCTGTTTCAGATCCGGTTGCAGATTTTTGAGAAACTCAATGCAGACCCTCAAAAACAACATTTTTCAGATCTGTAACATTTCAAGGTTAGTACTTTTCTCCTATTCATTTAAATTAATTTTATTAATCTTTCGAGATCTATCACACATTCTTTTCTATAAAACAAAATTTAAGATCTTCTTCTTTATTCTTATTTACAATCGATTGATTCATTTCTGCATTGATCCTTCCTTTGGGGTTAATCAATTTGGATCCTTCCTTTGTGTATTTGAGATAAAAGGAACATCTTATTTATCCCTCACATTTAAATAAACATTCTAATTTCAAATGTAACAACACAAATTACCTTACGTTAAGGTATCATCTCTATTTCTTATTTTACAAGTCCACCTTGTGAAATTATTTAATACAATACAATCAAGTAATGCAACTGTGTTAAGAGATTTGTAAAGGACTGTTAGGTCCACCTTGTTATAGGATTTTTCTAATGCACCTGTTAGGATGAACTAGTAGATGATCTGCAATGCAAATCTAAATTTTTTGAATAAGATCCAATGATATAAACTAATCACCTGACTATGATGGATGAGTCTCTATTGTTCCTTATACTGTTGTAGCCTCTTAAACAATATGTCTCTTCATATTCACATACATGCTCTTTCACATCTATTTTCTTAAAATTTGGATTAAAAAAATACATTATATTTATACCTTATCCAAACCAAATGCAACTATAAGTTGGCTTCCATAAGATAAATTAACATTTAACAATATAAGCTAGGTCAGCCCAAAACTGTCACTCGGGTCCAGTAATCCATTCTGGAAATATACTGGGACTCAGGAATTATACTATCACTTGGGAAACATACTAAAATTTGTTACTTAGGCTACTCTTATCGCTCGGGTAATACTGATTACCACTATCTTCAAATTCAACACTACCACTACTCGGGTTACACTATTGGCTTGGTCAACACTGTGATGAATAAGTGTTTTGGCACTAATTGAAAATATGCCTTTCTATAAGGTCATCACTAGGAATTTCAAGATTGTAGGATTGGATATCTCTTTGATTATAACTCCTTTCTTGGCCTTGCTGACCTGCCTGATAAGGGGGTCTCTTTTGTTGGTATAGAATCTGGTAAGGGGCTTGGTAAGCCTATTATTAGGATTTTTGGTAGGGTTGAAGTTTTTTCCTTTTGAGGCTAACACGCTCATTGGTAGAAATTTTCAAGGTCTTTTTAATCTCCTTCAGTTCTTGGGACTGGTCTAGAGCTAGATTAGTAGCCTACTAGGAAAGAGCTGGGGTAGAGGGAATAGATGCCAAGGCTAGGATAGCTTCATGAACAGGCTATGATTTTGGGAATATGGGAATTGGAGGCCTTGGGGATATTTTTCCATCTTGGATGAGACTATTTTCAGCTCTAATGGCAATATCAAAGGCTTTCAACAAGTTCTTTCCTCCCATAGACTGGATCATCACATAAATGTCACTGTTAAGTGCCCTCAAATAATACAAAAAAATATGTTGGTTTGAAGGCCTAACTACTACTGGGATCCTATTCCATGTCATTTGGAACCTAAACTTTAAATCCATCATATGTTCAAGAGGTTCCCTCTTTATGGTATTCAAATTCTCTACTAGAGAAAGGTGGCCAGATTTATCTTCAAATTGAGCAGTCAAGGCAACAACTAGTTCATCCCAAGTTGATATAGAATTGACTGCTAAACCCATGAACCATTGCAAAGATTTTCCATTAAGAGATGTTTCTAACAAACTAACAACCACATTATCATGGTTTATGTGATAAAGACCAGAGAGGGATGCAACATCTCTTACGTGTTCAATGGCCAAGGCTACCCTAGTTAAAAGCCACAAAAGGTTGGTTTTTGGTCATAGGTGGATTTAAGAGAACTTGAACTATTGGGGAAACTTGAGCTAATAGAGGGAGTGGTGTAGTAGAAAGACCTATACAGATATGAATAAAATAAGTAGGTTGAGATACACTAGGATAGGACTGATTGTACTTTACTATGTTTTCCCTCTTCTTAGATGTGGGTAGCTCTATATATTCAAAAGGATTCCTACTCTGCCTAGTTGGTATCCTGCTCATGTGTTAGAAAGACTGATCTATATAAAAAAAATATTGGATTCACCAGGTATGATATCTTACAATTCATAATAAGGACATATTTGTAGCTCATACCAAACAACAACTCATATGAAACTTTTCTCAAAATATTGGCTCAAAAGAGTCAATCCCACCGAGTGTGCCAAAAACTGTTGTCACTAAGGATTGCACCCACAAGGATAAGTATGAAACCTAGCGATCCTGTGAAACATGGGACTACTTTCAATTTATGGGTGACCTATGATGAAATTAGACCTCTGGGTTAAGGGTCGGCTTCCCTTTAATCACCTGAAAAATTAAACAGAACTTAGAAGGGAAAAGGGGAGAGAAGAGCATTAACTTTAAAACTGAAAATGAAATTTGGGTGAATCACCAAAATGAAAGATACAAAGATTGTAGACAAACTCATAATGTGCATTAAAGCATAATTGATAACTTCACAAATTTACCCTACTTATAATGATGCCCTTAGGAATAATAAGGTGTTGATTGGAGATGTTGGTTGTATTTCCTATTTTGGCAGTTTTCCTAGTTCCTTGTCTTGCTCTCTACATTCTGATGTGCTCAATTCTGTTATCTCTTGTTCAATTTCCCTTACCCATGTCAAGTTCCAGGTTTTCAAGTCTAAACCTTGCTTAAATTGTAAAAACCCTGAAAAACCCTAGGCTATCCAAGTATTAAACGATGAAAATAAACCCTAGGTCATGGCGCTTCTATTTCAACATTACTTTTTCATTCACTTAAGGCATGTGTTTCATTTGAATTGCCTTGCCGCGATACCCTGAGCGAATATTCCAATTGCCTTCTCGACTTGGCATTTTTCTTATGTCGCATGGTCTCGTTCAAAATCAGAATATTCCTTTGGCCTTCTAAGACTCAACGATTTATTTTATGTCGGGTAGTCGCAAGATAACCATCTTATAAAGTGTTGTAAAGATGGGACCCACTGTTATTCGGGTGATCGCGGGAGATTTTTAACAGTTATGAAAATGTCTTTAGACTTTGTGATTACCTTCAGTCGGGTTGTCACCAAATAAGTCAAAGTTAATAGTTAAGCGAAGCCTTCAATCATGTGGTCTCAAAAAGAAACAGTGGTTAAGAAATACTAACTGAGACTACGCGACTAACCGTCTGTGGTTTACAGTAATGCTCAGTCGGGTTGTCGCCAAAAAAGGATAATGTCTCAGTTCTCCAGTATGTAGCAAGAGGACAAATAATTGAGTGACATCTGTCATAAGGTGAATGGATGAGGGAAGGTTATCGCATGGTCGCCAGAAGGAGGAAAGGGATTTAGCGATAGCAAGACTAAGTACTTTCCCTTCAGTCACAGTGTCTGGGAAAGATTTAAGGGCAGGAATGAGCATATAGCGATTAAGCGACGGTTGTAGGATGAAGGAATAAGAGGATCTAACGGTGGTCACGAAGTCTGAGAAGAAAGGTGCCCTATGGAAAAAGTCCTCCCGACTTGGCGATTAAGGTATGTTGCGCAGTCGTCAGAAGTAAAGAAAAGGGCACATTTCACCTGTTATGAAAAAGTTAAATGTTCAGGACTTGATTCTGTGATTGGGTGACTAGGCATTGTCACATAGTCTTGAAATAGAATAAAAGGATTTGGCGACAGGGAGATAACTAAGAAGGTTAAGGGTAACTGTTAGTCGCAAGGTCTCAGAATGAATGATGAGTTACTGTTAGCTCTGCGCGACTATGATTTCAAGTCTGTCGCATTATTGCCAGATTGTAACTTGGGTCAGCCGAAGGTAAGAAACTGCATTGTCGCCAAGTCTTGAGATGGAACCATGGTTAGTGACAGAGGCCCATGACAAAGAGACTTAATGCAGTCACTCAGTCACCTGATCACAAAATCTAAAAGCGGCGATAGTTTTTTTGATGTGACAGTATGAATATCTCGGCAACCAATCACAGACTCGCATTTTGATCACTGTGCAAAAAGAGTAGCTAAGATGTAAGATAGACAACAAATCCTAGTATGACATGTTAGCTCTTTTAAATAATATATGATTGCTCCGAGGATTCACTTTTCAAAATTTGATTTCCTGTCAACTTCATGCAACTACGGCTAGGTTTTCTGTTCAAATTCACAGTATGTCAAATTAATGGCAGAACTGATGTTTCCAAATTATGAGCTGCGTACTCTGAATGATGGCTATAAAGAGTTGATGGTGCATTCATTCACATTCACCGTGCTTTCAGTTTTTAGAGCAAAGGTTCATTTTGCAGAAAAGAGAAATATTTTGCTCAGTTTGCAGCATTTCCAGAATTGATAAAAGAGTTCTAAATTGTAGGAAATTATGCTCAGAATAGTCAGTTGATTTCAGAAATAGATTTGTTTCAATATCGGTTAGGGAAAGGAGATTCAGGTTGTTGCAGATATGAGCGGAGCTATGAGTGTTGCTTCAACAAGTGGAGGCAGTGAAGAGGAGCAGAAAGGAAAAGAAAGTTTCTCTGATGAGTTTCTCCGTCTTCTACCTGGTTCAACGCAGAATAAGAAGGCCAATGCAAGTGTCCTCTTGGATGAATACAAAGATATTTGAGATTTTGTGACTCCAGGGACAACAGGTTTCTCCCTTTTCAATTACTTCTATAAAAATTTTGATAAGCCCATCCCAGTATCAAACCCTTGGACATGTGGTTTAGCTAGATTGCTTGTTCCTGATGTTTTCCTTGATGTTGACCTATTTTTAGACCTAGATAATCACTATGATGTCCTGACAAAGACCATCAAAAGGGATGATGGCACTCCCCTGCTAATCTTAAATAGGAACTCATTCATGCAAGCCTTTGGCTTATTTAGCGCCATGTCTACTAAAATTGACATGACAAAGAAGGAGAAGAGGTATAGTTCCAATCCTGGTATTGCTAAGGGCTTATTGAAGAAACACATGTTAAAAGAAGTGAGAAATTACTTAGATCCTACGAAAGAGCCTAATGCATATTATTATAAGGATCTACACTTCTACATTAAGTATAATGCTTATGCACTGTGTAGAGTGCTAGGGATAGATGGAGATGCAGAGAAAATCAATGCTGACATCTTAATGATGGTACTAGATTTACAAGAGGTGCATTCAAGCACCAACTATGATTACATACAGCACATAATCGATGAAATGCATGAGGGTTTCGTTCCAACCCAGAAAAGATTAAAGAACCCCAAGGAGAAGGAGCCTAAATTCTTGCATTATTCAGTCCTAATGCACCTTCTCTTATACTTCAATTTTGTGATCATGGATGTTCATAATCTGACTCCTCAAAGATTCTATCAAACAGCACCAAATCCTATCCATTTTTGGGTTAGGGTTTGGAATTACACTTCTAGGGAGTGTGACTACTATGCTTTCGAGAATTGGATTGTGTATCCAATTGTATAGAGTCTGGGAACAAGCAGGACTAGAGTCCCTTTGAAGGTTATAGAACTGCTCAGGCCCTATAATTATAAGGAAAATTGGCCTGACAAACATAACTGGGGTGATTTCTTCTTGGAGGAGAATTACACCATTATCAGAGTATATGGGTGTATTCATCCACCCCATTTGTTACCATATCATGTGCCTGCAAGAGTAGCTGCTATGGAATTCATATGGCAGTTGATGTTGACAGATAATGAGCACTTTGCACCACACAAAAAGGGGACTATAACCCCTAGGTAGTTCAAAATTTCCAACTTTACAATTGGAAAGAATGTCATTGATGAAGTGGGTCAATGGTTAGAAAAGTATAGAATGGGGGTAGCCCCTTATAGATACATTGATCCAGAGGGCTTCATGGAAGGGGTTAGGAAATTATATACTCCTACCATCCCTAATACCAATGTTCACTGTGAGTGCATAGAAGAAGATGCAACAAGGAACATCTTGGATGAAGATGACATCCACATGAGAAGACTGAGAATCCAGGAGTTGCTAAAGCTGGAGAAACAGATAAAAAAAATGGGTTGTCCTTTGGGGTTTTTTACCCTAACCTCCCATATTTTGATAGGATCAAGGCCATGATAGATAACTATTATGTGCTTGTAGAGCAACTGGATACAGTCCTAGACAAAAAAGGTGCTCAGACACCTGAACACTCAGAATCAAAATATGATAGTGATGATGACAATGATTATGCACGTCCTCCCATGTCTCCTCCACCACAACAAGCCTCAGAGAAAGAAATGGCTGAGATCCCACAGTTGCAGCGAGCAGAAGGACACATTATAGATCTGACAGTTGCTACCCAACCTAATGATGTGGAAGAACCTGCTGCAAAGAGGGAGAAATTGGAAGTAGGACAGCCTTCAGTGGAGGGCCAAAGTAAGAAAAAAGACAAGGCTAAGGCCTAAGTACCTGGCACTAGGTTATATGATCATAACCTAAGAAAAGAAATCAGAGAAGGCAAGAAGCAACGGCCTAACCTAGAAGATGAATTTGAGATACCACTCAGGGCCTGTGTTGATGAAAGATTGCTTCACCAGCAAAAATTCCTAGATGATGACAGCTTTGTAAAAACAGAGGAGTTTAAAGACTTCCTAAGATGGCATAAAACAAAGCAGCTCAGGTCCCAATTAATAGTTGATGGGAAAGAAACAATTACAAATGAAGCCCTAGTGGCCTTACAGAATTATGATCCTGAGAATGAGGATATCTCACCTGAGGATGCCAGGAAGATGGTGTTAGGAAGTGGGATATTGTTGGCTGAGGGATGGGATTTAGCATCTTCTTTCATTATTGACCAAATCAGAAAGCAGCCAGACTTTAGAATGACTAGTGAGGTCCAGGTAGGAGACATGATAAAAGGATTTGGGTATAGCCCAAAATCTGATGCCCTAGCAAGCAGGGCTTGTGAATTTTCTGAGAATGCTTCCAGAAGTGGCAGTCTGAAATTGTTATTGGTTGAGGGATCAAATGGAATCATAAGACTTTGTAATTTTTGGAAATGGTAGTTCTTGATGTTTTATAAAAACTTCATTCTTTCTAGAAAAATTGGTTTGGATTTTTAGTGGGTCAAATAACTCAATTCTTGGAAACTGTAAAACTTGGGACAGTATTGAAGTTGTTTGTTAAAGGAAGCAAACAAGTATTTTGCTGTTGATTGATCTTGTGAAAGAAAATAGTATTTGC
>MU227884.1:496088-510153 GCA_018584345.1 Thuja plicata
TTTATAATTCGCCACTACAAATATTTTTTTTACCTTCACAAGACAATAATTCGCCAGGATTTTATGGAATTTTCATTCGAGAGGGACAAAATCGCCTACGACTTTATATTTTTTTCTTAATTTGAAACAAAACTTCGCCATCATTATTAAAAAATTTCCCCTAAATTAATGTACGATTCGCTAGGATTTTACACTTTTTCCTAGGAGGGGGTTTCTTAAAGTTATCCCTGGTCAACCGATAAATGTATGAACTCTGGTAAGCTCTGTTTTAGCTTAGATTTGATTCTTACAGCTCTTTTTTGATGTGTTGAGTCCTCTTCTTGTGTCAATTTCTCTCCTTTGACTATTCTCTCTCTTTTGATGTCTTTTTCTCTTGTTAGAAACTCTCCCTTTGTATAATCTTTCATAAAATTTTCTCTCCCCTAGGATAATCTTTCCTTGTTGGAGTAATTTGATAATGGATAATATTTCACCTTTTCAGAAAGATGTGATAACATGGATAATCTCTTTCCCTTTGAAAACAATTCCAAACAAATATTTTACAAATATCTGACATTCATGCCAATCAATCATTTTTCTTCTATCCATAATATATTCCTTGAATTTCCCTTATCCATCAGCAATATAACACTATGCTCTAGTGCTCAGTTTTGATACATACCTATCTGTATATAGATGTATCTTTGAAGTTCATCTCTTTGCTTGCATCAACATGAATGATATTCTGATAATATATAGGTTGATGGAGCCTTCAGTCTTTTACTGACTGGTAGACAAGGGTTTGACCCCTAGTCTCTTTCTCAAGTACTCAAATGTATCCTTGGGCAGTGGCTTGGTGAAGATATCAGCTAATTTTTCTTTTGATTACACATACTCAAGTATCACCTCTTTTTGTTGAACTTGTTCTCTTAAATAATGATACTTGATGTCAATGTGTTTAGTCTTGGAATGCATGACTGGATTCTTGGAAATGTTTATTTCACTGGTGTTATCACAATAGATAATCACTGGTTCTGAGATCTTCATATGCATACCTTCCAGCAACTTTTTGATCCATGCAATATTTGAGTAATTTGTAGCAGCAGCAACATATTCTGCTTCTGTAGTAGACTGAGAGATGCATCCCTGCTTCTTGCTAATCCATGTAACAAGTATGTCACCCATAAAGAATGCTCCTCCAGTTGTGCTCTTTTGGTCATCAAGATTTCCATCCCAATCAGCGTCAGTAAACACATTAAGTTCAAATTTTCCTTCTCTTCTATACCATAAGCCAAATTTCTCAATATTCTTCAGATATCTTAGAATGCTTTTCCCAGCAGTCATATGTGATTCCCTTGGGGTTAGCAGAAAATCTAGCAACAATCCCTATTGCATGTACAATATCTAGTCTAGTGTGTACAACATACATGAGTTTTCCTATCATTGATCTATACAAAGTTTGATTTACCTCTGTTGTCTTGTCTTCCTTTTTTAACTTACATCCAGTAGCCATCAGTGTTCCAACTAGTTTGGAATATTCCATCTTGAATATTTTCAGGACCTCTTTAATGTATTTGGACTGTGTAATGAAAATACCTTTACTTTGTTGAATGATCTATAGACCAAGAAAGAACATGATCTCTCCAAACATAGACATCTCAAACTCTTTGCTCATCTCATTAGGAAATTATTTGCATAGCATATCATTTCCTCCAAATATGATGTCATCAACAAATATTTTAGCAATCAAAGTGTTAGCATCAATATCTTCCTTCAAATAAAGATTATTGTTTTCACTAGTCCTTACAAATCCAATACTTATTAGATAGCAATGGAGTCATTCATACTAGGCTCTAGGAGCTTATTTCAATCCATACAAGGCTTTGTGAAGTCTACTTACCATGTTTTTCTTGTCTGGATCGACAAACCCTTCTGATTGCTTAGTGTATACCTCTTCTTCAAGTATTCCATTTAGAAATGCTGACTTGACCTCCATTTGATATACCTTGAATCCTTTGAATGTAGCATAAGCAAGTAGTATTTTTACTCCTTCTAGCCTAGCAATGGGTGCAAAGGTCTCTCCATAGTCTATACCTTCTTCTTGTGCATACCCCTTGCATACTAGTCTTGCTTTGTCCTTGTGACTTCTCCATTCTCATTTATCTTATTCATGAATATCCATTTTGTACCAGTGACATTCTTGTCATCTGGTCTTGGCACAAGTGACCATGTCTTGTTCTTCTCAATCTTCTCAATCTCATCATTCATAGCACTTATCCATTCTTCATTATCTAGTGCAAAATTTTGGCTCAAACTCACAAATTAAACAATTTGAGTTTAGAGACTTACTTCTTGTTCTTGTACCAACTTTCTTATCTCCTATGATCTGGATCTCTAGATGGTTCCTTCTTACATATCTTGCAAGTACAAGTACAACTCTTTGTGTATCCTCTTGATCATCATTTTGATCTTCATTCTATTCTTCATTACTTTTCACATTATTTTGATTATTATCCTGACCGTCAGTAATATCAGTCTGACCGTTGGTTGCAACATTCTGTTGTTCTAGAATTAAGCACTGTTGCTCAGGTAGAGTGTTGGGTTCTTCACAGTATACAAACTTGTTGTAGTCCTCTAGTTCTTTTGTAGTTTCCAGCTCATTCTTTTCTGCAAATTCATCTATCTTCACATTTTCACTTTTAATAATTTTGTTAGAAGCCTTGATAAGACATTTATAAGCTTTGCTCTTGGTAGAATACCCTAAAAAAATACCTTCATCACTCTTGGCATCAAGCTTTCCATTTCTATCATCCTTTAAGACATAACATTGACTACCAAATATTTTGAAGTAACTTACATTGGGTGTTTTACCATGCCATAGCTCATAAGGTGTCTTCTTTGTGTCCTTCTTCAATTGTACTTTGTTAAGTGTGTTGATAGTAGTACTAACAACTTCCCTTTAGAAGATTTGGGTGATGCCTTTCTCTATCATTAGTGTTCTATCACAATCAACTATTGATCTGTTTCTTCTCTCAGCAATCCCATTTTTTTGTGTTCTTGGTGCATAAACCTATCTTTTTATACCATCCTCATTATAGAAATTAGTTAATTCATCTGATATAAAATCTCCTCCTCTATCTAACCTCAATAATTTCAAATCCTAACCACTTTGTTTCTTTACCATATCTTTATACCATTTAAACATCTTGAATACTTCAGATTTATCTTTTAGAAACATAACTATCATTATTCTAGAGTAATCATCAACAAAGAGAATAAAATATCTATCTCCATAATAAATCTTTGTCCTCATTGGTCCACATAGATCAGTATGGACTAATTCTAGAATATCATCAGATGTATAGGTTTTACTTTTTAAATTAGACTTTGTCATTTTACCTTTTTGACAATTTTTGCACATGATGTTGTCTGGCTTTGTCATTGTGGGTAAGCCTCTCACATTTCTCCTTCTACTTATTTTCATCATGTTGTCAAAATTCACATGACACAATCTTTTGTGCCACAACCATATGTCTTCATTTTTAGTCATTAAGAAAGTGGTGTTAGTATCATTTAGATAGAATAAGTTACCTTTAGTATGTTCACTGATACCAATCAGTCTTCCTGATTCATTGAAGATCTTTGCTTCTTATTCTTAAATTCTACTCTATGACCTGAATTATTCAGCTGAGAAAAACTCACTAGATTGTAATTCAATCCTTTTACCCAATAAGAATTTTCACATTTAATCAGCTTATTCAGCATTATAGTTCCTTTACCTTCAACTAGAAAAGGTGTATCATTACCCATTCTTACTGTACCACCATTATAATACTCAAAAGTGTTAAACTTTTCTTTGTCACTGGTCATGTGTGAGTGCATCCACTATCTATAATCTAGATGTCATTATTTCTAACCTTAGATATGAGTGTAGTTTCTACATACCTTTTATCTTCATCTAAATCATCCTTCACAGCCACAAATACCATCTTGATGTCTTCATTAGGTTCGGTGTAAGAATCTTCATCTTTGCAAGAAGCTAGGTAGCTAGCCTTCTTGCCTTTGTCCTTGTAGTCTCAGGAATCTCTTCTTTCTGATTGTTGGTAACCTATGTAATCTTTGTTATCACCTTTGTCTAATTTCTTCTCAAAAGATCTATCATTACTTCTATCATATTTTCTTCAGTTAGGACATCTTGTAGAAAAGTATCCAATCTCTTTACAATTAAAGCATAAAAGTGGTAACTTGCCTTTGTATTTACCTTTTCCTCTCTTCATTATTCTATCCATAAGTGCTTCTATTTCATCTAGATCTTCTTCTTCACTTTCACTTTCACTATCTCTTTTAGATGTGTGTCTATGAATTGATTTTCTTATTCTCATAGAAGACTTAAATGCTGACTCTATGTTTGTTAAGACACTATTATCAAAGTTATTCATCTCAAATGAAATCAGTCTACCAATTAAACTCTCAAGAGTACCTGTATTGTGTGGTACTACTCTCATTTCTTGAGTGGCAGAAAATCTAATAACATACACATGCAGTAAGGTTCTTAAGATTTTACTTACCACTATCTCCTCTTTATGTGTACCTCCAACTCCTCGTATAGCATTGACTAATTTTATTCTTGTGTTGTACTGTGTGATTTTTTCTCCTTCTTTCATTCTGAGATCATCAAATTTTCCTCTAAGTCTTTTTGCCTTGGCTCTCAGATTATTTGTATCACCTCCATGTACAAGATTTAGTTTGTCCCACATCTTCTTTGAAGTTTTGCAATCCTTGACATCTTCAAATTCAACATCAGAGAGTGAGGAAGAAAGCTCTATGACCATGCAATTTTTTTCATTCTTCTCTCTCAATTGATCTACTATTAATGATCCTATGGGCAACACATATTCAGTAGCTAGGAATTGAGTAATATCATTACCAATACCTGATAAGTGGAGTGTTATCCTGCTTTTCCATGAAGAAAATTTATCTTTGTTCAACTTGGGCACATCTCGTCTATTCATCTTTTGATTTTGGCTTAGGTCTTGAAACCTCCCTTCTAAGCACACAAGCTCTGATACCAATTTTTAGTAATAACTGAGGGGGGGGGGGTGAATCAGTGGCCTCAAAAATTTAGCCTTTCAAACTTAACCACTAATCAATAAACCTCAAATTATTATGTCCCTACAAGATGCATGCCATGAAATACTAATAATGATCTAACTGTCTGTCAGTTTTCCTTGTCTATCCTTATTCTTCTTGATTACCAATAAGCAGTATAACTATTTACCAAAACTCAGTAAATAAGCAGAGTATACCGGTCAATCCAGTGTTAACTATGTCAGATACAAAACAATAAAAAAATGAATCATACACACATAACACATGAATTATTATCATGGAAACCATGTTAAGGGAAAAACCAATGGGACTGGTATCCCAAATTTTCACTCTTCTGAAGTGAGCCATGTTAGGAGCCAACCCTATTAAAGGTTACAAACACACTATTAATTGCGACCTTATTAGAGGATTTTATACATAGAGGTTGTCACTTAGTAGCGGGCATCTATTGCTACTATCCTTGAATTAGCCTCCTTCTTAGAATGTCAATAGGTATTGGCAAGTCCAATTCTATTTTCATGAATCAACCTTTTTGGCACTCCTTGGGATGTACCTCAATATATAGAAGACTGTTAAGTCCTACTCTGTTAAGAGACTTGATGCTTCAATGGTTAAACTGAAACACTATGACCTATTCATGATGCAACTTTGAATTGCATATTTTCAGATCTATTTAAGTACATTACCTCTTTGATCAATGTATCAATTCAATTATTTGTTCTTAACACTTTCTTCTCTGTGATGTTGTGCTTCACTGTTTGTCAATTTCTGCAGAATCCCTTAGCTCTCCTTCAACTTGATTGATCAGGACTATATGAAGTTCTTCTTCATCAGTATCTCTTCAGCATCCTCTTTCTATTCACTCTCCTTAATCCCATTCATAAATTAATTAAGCTTGTCTCTTATATAGACATGATATTCTTTGTTTCCTGATTCCTTATTCTTTGCATGAAAAACAATCCAGCCAAATTGATTTAAAGCATAACTCTTGATTTATCTCGTAGTTATCTTCTTGCCAACTATAAAAATCATTTTTAAATCAATCACTTAACTCTGGTCAAATAAAACAAAGAAAACAACCAGTTAAGTCTATCTTTAGCTCTTTCTAGCTAGATATTTTGTCATTTTATGAACTCTATGTTTCGTCGTTCAGCTCTGTAGTTAGTCATCGGTGACAACTGACAGTTCCATTGGTGTGACTCCAGTTAGCTTTAGGATCTCTATCCGTAGGGAATTATTGGATATTATTACTCATCGGAAAACTTTGTTTTCAGCTTGTCGGGCATCATGTGGTTTTCCTTCATTGGGAAACACTATCTTCTATTTGTCGGGTATCACTGTGACTTTTTTTCTGTCTTTCTTGATGGTGTGCACTCTGTCTGTGTTGTCTGTCACTTAGTGAATACTTGAATTTTATGCATTGCTGAAAGCATAACCTTTGTTCCATTGATTCTCTGAAGTCTTCTACATTATGTACATGACCGTATAGATGATATTAAGTTGAAATTAATGACAATACAAACCATTAACTGATTTAATGTCTTGCATTATCTTCAACTTATCATTATCAAACATTCAATCAGTTACATGTCATCAATGACTTGTATCGCATTATCTTTTTATGTTTCACTTATGCATAAATATATGTATCCATAAGTTATTTAACATTGGCTATGATCACAACCTGTGTGAGATCTTCTAGGTTGCTTTTCATTCCTTTCTGCACATTCATGTCATTCATGCTTAAATTTTGTATATGATCCATTATATGTATGTCATTTAATTAGATAGCTTACTTTCCTTTCTTTTATTTTCATGTACTTTAATCTTAGCTCAAGAAATGAACTCAAATTTAATCCAGATCATATAATGATTTGCAAAATAGGGTATCTTAGCAAGCTCACTTAGTAAGTAGGTTAACAATTACCACCAATTGAATGAACATGAAAATGAGGTAACAAGTATATATGGATGTAAGATAGATGGAAGGTTTTAAGGCTTTAATGTATGATTTGGTTTAGATGGAGGAATGTAGGATCTATGAATGGTACCAACATCTTCAGTTAGATCCTTGTATCCTAGCCCATGATTTTTGGGGTTTACTATTATATAAGAGGATTCCAATATGCTTTGTTCATGGATGTCTAACACTTTTCCTTGATAGCACATGTTTTTGAATACCTTCTTAGAAAAGGGATACTTGTTTCTTTGATAACAAGATGTGAGTCCATTTTGTGGTGGAGGGTGTATGTAAGGCATGATAGGATCATGAAGTATACTGGACCAAATGCAAGTGGGTGAACCAAGTTTATATGCAACGGTCTCAATATTAGCTTTTGTAGGGTTGGTGGGATATTTTGGAGGAAAATTAAGATCATGGAATGTACTAGAATGGATGTAAGTGGAGTGATCCATTTGACATCTAGTATATTCATGAATAAATTGTGCAAATATTTTAGGATCATGAGGAGGTTAATAAGAATAATAGGATTCTGTGATGGAATAGGAGGAATGACTTGATGATTTGGTAGGATAGGATCTTGTGGAGGGTTTGGAGTGTTAGGACATAGAGGTGATGGAATGGTAAGCTAATGAAGAGGATATGAATAGATTATGGGATCTTGTAGTGGACATTGAGGTGAAGGGATACTTTGATCTTTACTTGGAACGGGACTATCATACTTCAATTTAAGTGTTTTTCTCTCTTGACTATGAATGGGGTCATTTAGAAGAATGGGAAGAATGTCATGATCTTTCTTAGGAATAGGAAGTCAAAGGTCAATAAGAATTGGAAGGGAAATTTATTCTTGAGATATATGGGAATCATCATTGATGGGATGGACATGGATGGTAGGATCATTATTAAATTATAGGAAGATATGATCTTGGTCAACAGTTGTAGGAGATTGGTTAATCTTGGAATCTTGATCTTGATTTATTTCATGACTCATTTCTTCTTGATTTGCATCATCTTCTTGAAATGGGGTATGATTTTTGACATGTATGGTGGATTCTTGGAAGGTTCAATGCTTTTACATGATAGGAATGAACTTTGAATGGGACCAACTAAACTAGGTTTTTCTAGGAATGGAGCATATGGTGGTATTGGATCTACAATAGCTGAGTTTTAGAAGGGGCTTATGTCACATGTGAAAGGGATTAACATTGAAATATATTATGGATAGTACTTGGGAGGTCTCATCACTAGATATATCTTTTTATGGAAATGTAAAAGATTTCTCTTATGATACTTCAGGGAAGAAAGGATTGGTGGGAAATATAGAGGCTTCTTGAGGGATAACTTCTTCATGGGAGGAAAATGTCATTGGTAGGATTAGTTTGGAATGTGCCATTGCTAGACATGGGTAGGTGATTTTGATCTTTTTCAACAATAATATGATGTTTGCCAACCATTTTTTTATGCAAATGATTCAAAAGGATTAGATTGGATCTTTCTCTACTTTGACAATCTTGTTGGTGATACCACATTGACATTTATATGTTGTGATTTATTTTTCAACTGAACATGTGGTACAATAGGTTGATGATTGATTATGGTTAATTGATGTCCAAAGGATGACATATTGGCAATTGTGTTTGTTTGAGAAATCCTTGATGGTGAATTTGAGAAAACAAGAGGATATTGATCATTGATATGTGATGTGATCTGAGATATATAGTCAATAGGGTAGGGATATAAGTCATCTATAGTGTAAGACTTTAGTTTTCTTTGAATTTGAAGATCATCTAACCGAGTTCGCATGTCTTGAAGTTGTTTTAGGATGATATCAGTTTGTGATTGTTGTTGTGTCATCTCGGAGAAAATTTTTGGATAGACAAAAGGGTCTATGGCATCATGATTGTTAAGATTTTGTTCCTCTTCATGTGAGGGAAATTAATTGAAGTACATGTCATTTGGTTTATTCCTTTTTGATATTTAATGATTGGTCTTTAAACAAAAGGGTATGGAAGAGACATCTTACTATTGTTTCATAGTGCACACACTATTTTCCAAAATGTTGTTGTAGTGATTCTAAGATTAAAGGGTGTATTTTGATTTGAAGTTTGATAGAGAAATATTTGTCTCTGTGATTAAGACTTGTTGATGTTCGAGTATGATCTCTTGGTTTGAAGGACCTAGGATCCTTGATGGAAAACTCTGAAATCTTGATCTTAAGGTTGTTTTGATGACACTTGTAACATGAAAATTGAATGCAAAAACAAAATGACATGCACAAAACTCACTTCAATCAAAAGTCCTAGCATCTAAACATTGATTGTATGTTCCAGAATGTTTTCACAAGTCTTTCACAAGAAGAGATTCCAAACAATCTACCTAAGGTCATTTTGGTTCAACATGGCTAAAAAGGTGGCTTACTACTTAACCAAGTTCTAGTAAGGATTTCATTTAGATAGAGTTGAATTTATCCTCCATTATAGAGGTCTCCCACACGCATAAAAGTATGATTATGCACAATCTCAAAACACAACTAGAGGAGATTATTATTCCCAAACTCTTATGAATAGATTAGGGGACTCCATTCAAAAATATCTTATGAGTGCATTACAAGGCCTCAAGGTAGCGTAAATGTTATTTAGGTCCTATAGACCACTAGAAGAGACCATGCATAAGATACCTTGTCCATCAAAGCATTAACTTCAAGAAGGTATTTGTTTATAGTGGGTGGAAGAGCTTGGATTTAGCTTGTTCCCACTTTGGGTTTTCCCTCTCACAAACAATGTTAAAGCCTTGGAAAGTGAGCCCTCTAAGGTTCTAATTTAACTAGCATATTCATGAAAGAAATGAAATGAAATAAAAATTATGTCTAGGATTTTGGTCACTGTAAGAAGGGTGAGAGCATATCCCTATTGCTTTCCACTCTCAAACACAATGAACAAGGTTCTATTTCAAAGCCTTTTAATCTAATGGAATTAGAGCATGTTTGGCATTTTGATTCACTATAAAAGTGAAGGGAATAGGCTTCATGCTTTCATTCACAAAAAATGAGGCTTCAATTTAGTGTTTGTTCATTCCTTAGCTTATTTTCATAACAATCTTAGCATTTTTTGCAATTATCTTTTCTACTTAGGCTCAATGTTAAATTGAAATGCCACAATTTAAGAAAAAATACAAATGGATTAGGCTTACCTCCTTTTGAAGCTAGAAAAGGCTAGGCACATTTTTGAGTGTTTATTTTGCATTTTACTTTTTTGATACTCACCTAGTGATGATTGTTCTAGCTCCTAAGTGTCCCCTTCATAAATGTTAGTTCACCACATTTCAAAGACAAAGTGAAGAAATCCAAATCTTACTCAAAATGACTTAAAGGTATGCAAACTTAATTCAAAACCTAGGGAGAAAAAATCCAATTCAATGAAGGATATTTATCTTTGTATGCATTTATGACCTTAATTGAATGTTCATAAGCATGTATCTCTTCATTTAAATTTTCAAGCAAATTTGCATTATGGATTTTCTTTTGATACTTCGCTATCCTCCTTTCCTCTTTCTCCTTGTAATAATCTGGAACTCTGAATGTGACCTTTCTTGTTTTTAGGGACCTTTTCATGAGATTTCTTGGCATTCCTTCATTAAACCTATTTAAGACTCTATCAAATGTCCTGCATGAGATGTCATTAGTAGTTTGCGTGATATGCTCTTCGTCAAACAAAAATGGATATCCTACACAAAAAGGAAAAAAATCAGCCCCAAGATTGAAATTAGCTCACTAAAAATCAAATTAAAACATATTCTAACAAGATAAATCAAATGCTAAATTAACCTAATCTAAAAAAATGATTTAAAAAAATTTATTTAAATTTTAAACTAAAATTTAAAAAAACTAATTTAAATTAAAACTAGATTATAATCTAAATAAACAAAACCAAAATCTAATCATACTTAAAATACAAAAATCTAATTAATAAAATAACAAAATCTTATTAAAAAAAAAACTAAATCTATTAAATGAACAAAATCTAAAATTTAATTAAATAAATTTAAAAAATCTACAATTTAATTACTTTTAAAAATTTCTGATAAATAAATCTAATTTAAAAAGAAACTAAATCTAATTAATTAAAAGCTAATCTAATTAAAAAAAATGAAACTAACTAAAAAACATAAAATCTAACCAAACAAATCTAAGAAAAGAAGATTCACGACTGTACAACCGAGACCAACAAGGATGTTAGTGGTTGTTTTTCACGGCAGGTTTACCAAAATGTATAGGCTTAAATCTGCACACTAAAAAATGAGGAATTATATCCTCAAAAATCTGAAAAATATAATTATGAGGAATTATAATTTTAATAATCCTCACAAACTGAAAAAATCAATTTTTTTAAAAATAAAAATCAGAAAGTATCTTAAGGTTTCCATTTCCAGTTTTTGGAAACTTTATCTCTCCAACAACTGAAAACAGGCTTAAATCTGCACACTAAAAAATGAGGAATCTATAGGAATTTTTTATTCCATTAAATACTCAAAAATATGAAAAAGCACAATCATGAGGAAATATAATTTTACTAATTCTCATAAGGTGAAAATTTGATTTTTTCTGAAAATAAAAAATCAGAAAGTATCTTAAAGTTTCCATTTTTCAGTTTTTGGAAAGTTATCTCTCCAAAAATTGAAAATAGGCTTAAATCTGGACACTAAAAAATGAGGGTTAGTAGCATCAATTGATCTAATAACAAAAATCAAATAAGGTACTAAATATGAGCCTACAGACAATGAAATAAGAAACAAGAATAACTATAAATGAACACATAAATGAACATGCAAACCAGTCACTGCTTCAGCCTTCTGTTGCTTTTCTTCAATCAATAGAAGTGGTTGCACTGAGTAACAATTCTGGCAGCACTTTGACTTTGATTCTCCAAGGAAATTATTGATAAGTATGATTGCTAAGGACTATGTGATGACACATAACTGATTGAATGTTTGATAATGTTAAGTTGAAGATAATGCAATGCATTAAATTAGTTAATGGTTTGTATTGTCATTGATGTCAACTTGATATAATCTGTACGGTCATGTACATAATGCCAAAAACTTCAGAGAATCAATTGAACAAAGGCTATTCTTTCAACAATGCATAAAAGTCAAGTATTCACTAAGTGACAGACAACACCGACAGAGTGCACACCATCAGTAAAGCCAAAATAAGAAAATTCACAGTGATACCCGATGAGCTGAAGATAGTGTTTCCCGACGAGCTGAAAATAGAGTTACCTAACAAGTAAAAATCCAATGATGCCCTATGGATGGAGATCCCAAAGCTAACTGGAGTCACACGATGGAACTAGTAGTTCTAACCAATGAATAACTAAAGAGTTGACTGATCGAACAGAGAGTTCAGAAAATGACAAAATATCTAGCTGGCAAGAGCTAAAGATAGACTTAACTAGTTGTTTTCAATGTTTTATCCGACTAGAGTTAAGTGATTGATTTAAAGAAGATTTATATAGTTGGAAAGAAGATAACTATGATATAAATCAAGAATTATTCTTTAAATCAGATTGGCTAGATTTATTTTCACGCCAGGAATCAAGAATCAAGAATTAAGGAATATCATGTCTATATAAGAGACAAGCATTATTCATTTCCTAATCACATTCACGGAAAAGGGTTTAAGGGGAGTGAATGAAAAGAAGATGCTAAAGAGAAACTGATGAAGGATAACTTCATGCAGTACTGATCAATCAAGCTAAAGGAAGAGCTAAGGAATTCTGCAGACACCGACAAATAGTGAGCATAGCATCAGATAGAAGAAATTGTGGAGCACGAAGAATTGAATTGATATATTGATCAGAGAGGTAATGTAGTTAAATAGATCTGAAAATCTATAATTCAAGTTGCATTAGAAATAGATCATTTTGTTTCAGTTTAAACATTGAAACATCAAGTCTCTTAACATAACAGGACTTAACAGTCTTCTATATATTGAGGTACATCCCAAGGAATGCCAAAAAGGTTGATTCATGAAAGTAGCACTAGATTTTCCTAAAGCCTATTGACAGTCTAAGAAAGAGGCTGATTCAAGGATGGTAGAAAACTGAGTTGACCGATACTAAGTGACAACCTATATGTATAAAATCCTCTAACAAGGTCACACCTAACAGTGTGTTTGTAACCTTTAACAGGGTTGGCTCTTAACAGGGCTCACTTCAAAAGAGTGAAAATTTGGGGTACTGGTACCAGTGGTTTTTTCCTCAACAAGGTTTCCACGTTAAAATCCAAGTGTTATGTGTGTATGGTTTATTACTTTACTATTTTACATTTCACATATGCATTTCTAGATATATCAGTATACTCTTCTTATTTACTATATTTCGGTAAATAGTTATACTGCATATCGGTAATCAAAGAGAATAAGGTCAGACAAGGAAAACTGACAGACAGTTAATCATTATAAGTATTTCATGGCATACGTCTTGTAGGGACTTAATAATCTGAGGTTTATTTGATTGGTGGTTAGTGATTAAAGGATAAATTTTTGAGGCCACTGATTCACCCCCTCTCTCAGTTATTACTAACAATTGGTATCAGAGCTTGTGTTCTTAGAAGGAAGGTTTCAAGACCTAAGTCAAAGATCACAAGATGAACGTACAAGATGTGCCCAAGTTGAACAAAGATAATTTTGCTTCATGGAAAATCAGAATAAGACTCCACCTATCAAGTATTGGTAATGATGTTACTAAATTACTTGAAATTGAATATGTGTTGCCCACAGGAGCACCAACAGTTGAACAAATGAGAGAGAAGCATGAACACAATGACATGATGATAGAGATTTCTTCCTCACTCTTTGATCCTAAATTTGAAGATGTCAAAGAATACAAATATGCAAAGCAGATGTGGGACAAACTGAAGCTTGTACATGGTGGTGAAAAAAATGTTTTGAGAGCCAAGGCAGAAAGCCTTAGAGGAAAGTTTGATGATCTCAAAATGAAAGAAGGAGAAAACATCACT